>JABAJX010000101.1:0-25808 GCA_018221735.1 Termitomyces sp. K1Aa
TTGAGCACACCATGCGGATGTATCACTTTATCTTCAATTAACATTCGTATCAGTGCCGTGGTGAGGCGATGTCTACACCAAGTCCTAAGTGAATACGACACCCTCATACGATTGAAACACCTGCCTTGGTCTGCACCAGTTCCAAATGCGTTCTAGTAATATTTCGCCAGCACGCGTTTCAGAAAGGGACGAGGGTAGAAAAGGAAGAATAAAGGCTTTCTGAACTTCACGGTTATCGAAGGATCCCGTATCCGAAGTCCACTTCCAGGAAGACCATTCAGACGATGTGGATGGGAAGGACTTAGGGTCAATTTCGGTGCCTGCAACCAGAAAAGTTACATGGCAATCCAGTGAGCGAAGTTGATCCCTCCAGGTGCGTATGAGACTTCTAATAGGCGGATGATCTTCTGCCTTATTGGATGCCTTGTTATGCCAGATAGGTTTAGCTGCTACATTGGCTTCATCTATGGCGATAAAGAGGCCTTTCTTCCTAATGGATCCTGGTAGTAGTAAATTGACCTCTTGAATTACTTTGGTCAGTTCTTCACTGATCATCGCCAAAGGCTCCCATTCAAGCATTTGAACAAGATTACCGTGAATATCATGGTCCCAATGACCGAGGCAGGGTCGCCACAACTGAGCAAGAAGCCAAAGCCGGCAAAGGCCTTCTTCATCAATGACATGCTCAGCATGTGCTGTCTTGAGAAACTCCCTAAACACGAACAGATGAACGAGGAGCACAATAGAGAAACGTCGGTGGAGAAGCTTTAGGTTGTCATCTAAGAGTTTCCGATAGCCCAGTACAGATACATCAGGTAAAAATTCAACCATGTCGTCTTCGCCACCGAAAGACGTCTTCATTGTTCTTCCAAGTGCCTTGGCCTCTCGATCGTCCGCGTGAGCAGTAATGTAAATCCCCCAATGCTGGAAGAGTCCCTCGTACAATAGACGGGTCTTTCCAGTGGCTGAGGCATTGACTAAAAACCTGCGAAGAGGGTCAAATATATCACGCCATAAGAATTAAAAAGTACAAACGTGTTTTGTTCCTTGCGAAAAAGATTCTGAACGCGTTCGTGTAGTAAGGGGTTTTTCCTGAAACTACCTAGATTATAGAAAAGCATGGAAGGCAGCCGTTTTTGCTCCATGAGAGAACTCAAAGTGAAACGCTTGATAATTGCTTGCGCATCCTTGTGGATATGCTCCTCGGACAACGTCCAGAGTGGACTCTCAATCCGCCCATTCACCAAGTTCGTGAGACTGGGAGATAACCGACTAAGAACTTGAGAGATCGTGATTGAGGCTTTGAAGTTTGACGGTATTGGAGAACCTGCGAGTAGTTGTGAGAAGGATACATAATAAGACTCCTTTAACGTACATATTCGGATACAACGGGCCCATATATCATCAAAATCTCTGGAGATGAACGCCCTCTTGACCGCGTCAAAGAGCGAATCATTTCGATGTAATAAGCATGCGAAAGATTCTAGAGAATCAAGTCCGTATTTGACATCAAGATCGGGACATAAGTGCGAGAGAAGTCGCGCTGCTTCGTCAATCGTAGTAAGTTCTGTGAAGGAGTCCAGAGCATTTGCCACAGACATTGGTATTTGAGATTTCAAGAACGAAAACAACTTCGTCTTACGTAACATGTTACACATATATTACGTAACGTAGCTGGGAATGAAACCGGAATCGATGGATCTAGAGTAGCATTGGGATAATAATCTCTCATCTTGGACAACTGCTCCAAGCTCATGTTACACCAGACGTCCCAATCCACCAGAATACGCTGCATATCGCCAATGGTTACCCACCGCCGGAATGCCAAGATATCAAAGTCTCGGTCCGAGATCCTCAGAGTAACTGACTCGAGTTCGGGAAACCGCATCAAGGGTATCGTCTCACCGGGATACCAACTTGGTGCGAGGTTGACTTCAGACGTGATTGTCAAGGACTTCAAAGTTTTCATCCTGATCGTTTGCACCGAATTACGCAAGGGTGGGAGTGACACTCGTGCCTCCCCCGGGTCGACAGCTCTGATAGTCCTGAATGTAACGCTTTCGAGCTTCTCGCTTCCCAGCGACAAAAGGATTTGGCAATCGTCCAAGGATAGTGCAGTGTTGTTGATTGTGAGATCGACAAGAGTCGAGACCCCGGCTTGATGCTGGAAGAACATTGGGAGCTGTTCTCTATTGCCTGACCACTCAAGAGTATGGGTTCCGAGTGGAAGGAGGACTTGTGTCGTAAGGGAAAGAATACCCGTTCCATCGGTCACCTCAATACGATCGGATGGGAGTTGTATGGTGAGTCTGCTGCAGTGCTCACCACGACCCATGGCCTTCCACAAGGAATTCAACTGCTGGGTCAGTAAATCCAGGTTTTGAGTTGACCATTCGATTGCCTGGTTGCCTGCATTCTGAATAATTGCATTGACAGGGAAGGGCACCGTGTCATGGGGAAGTGCTTTGACATTCTTCATTATCGCTTCATTGCTCTTGGCAATGTTGCTGGAAACCACCGAATATTTAGACTCTTTGATCTCTAGTGTATATCCTGGCACTTCATGGTTGGGAGTCACTACGGCAGATGTGGTAGAATTTGCTGTTATATGAGGCTGCTTGTTTTCGCGGACAGACGATCGGCCATGTGGAGTGTAACGAGGTTGTTCTTGGTCTTCTTCGTTTGAAGACGGTGTGATTGGTGTGACAGGCATAGGATTTGTGCTGAGATTAGGCTGCTGAACCGACGATCGGTCATCTGGAGTGGGGTATGTCGTATGATAGAACCACATAGCGGTTGCAATGAAGGCTGCCGAAATCCTGAGGCTTTGGCCAAGTTGAGTTTAAGAGAAAGAAACATCGACAGTCTACCTTGATCAATTTTGAGAAGCTTTAGCACAGTAAATGCTGTAAGTATACGTACCTTGCTTGGCTGCTTGGTTGAAGGAAAGGAGTAGAGTGGTAGTGGATCCAATTCGATTTGAAAATCAATGGACAGGTTTCAAAGTTGCCTTGCTATTTAAATCAGAGAGATACGGAAGATAATTGTGAGTGATAAAGTGGCTGCTTTCGATTGTTGGATTGTTGGATGAAAACACTGACTTATACAAATGAAACCGAACCTGAACGTTGAAAAAAGAGAATCACTATTCAATCACTGGCATGAATGGACGGGGACTAACTGTAGACTCAGACCAACAATCAGATTGCGAGCGCCGAGATGTACTGGTCCCATGAATAACAGAATAAAAAAAAGAAACCCCAGTACATACATACTATTGTTCATGAGACAATAGATGATGTGGCATCTCTGTCGCCTAGAACCTACATATCCAAGTTAATAATGAGATAAATCGAGCGGAATCTTGGAATGAAGAGTCGGGAACGGAACTAGGATAGTAACATTGACAGATAAGTAAAGCAAAAGGATGCAGGTAGAGAAACAGCGAAATAGGACGCATGTGTGGCCTTGTACGTACGTATTATATATGCTCGAATTCGCGACTCGGAGAAGCACTCAGGATTCACGATGTCCAGCTTCGACATTGTGTGCTGTGAATATGTGAGTGAAGAGCAGTAAGACTGGTGCATAGGGAGGCGCCGGCGGGGTCAAGTGAAGGTGACCCTAGATCACGAGGCCGATCCGCTCACAGTGGTTTGCCCATCGAGCTTGAGTCCGTGCAAGCTCGTTATGACATAATCAAGAGACGCTGGAGTATAAATAAAATAGTAGAATAATAATTGAGTGAAGTTGGATAAAACTTACCTAGATAAAGAGCTCGAACTTTAGTGGATTCGCGCTCGTAACGCTGTGACCGGCATCTCCCGACATCGCTTCGACTTCGGGAGCCTTTCAACCGTTTTCTCCTCAGTCCCTTGTATTCGAATACCTTGACTCCATGCCTTGTCTGAAAATGGGTGGTGTTGTGCTGGAAAACTATATGATGAACTCGCTCCAGTAAAACCTACAACCCTCACAATTGAACCCCGCTTTTCAAGGTTTTAAGCGTATACAACCATTCGAATTGAATTTCGCAGGCCATTGTCGGTCCCTATAACTCAAGTATAGCACGGTACGGAGATGACTTAAACGTCTTTCTCTTTTCTCATTCTTGAAATTTCTTATAGCAGATGGATCAGAGTGATCCAACCAACCTCCGCGTTGTACCCATTTCTTCTCTATCAAATGCGCTTTATTCGGGATGGAAGCGCTTGCGAGTAATTTTTTTTGTCCAGTGATACCTGTTCATGACATGGTCCTCGATTTACTTCAGCTTTGGTCAAGACTCGGATGAACCTGAACCTGCCCAACTTGACGACTTGGAATCAATGTTTTCTTACTATATTACTCTGGAGCCCCAGAGTCTGCATATCGAGTTGACTACCAATCACCGCAGTGACCAACCCGAAATGTGGTTGAGAAATTCTCCTTACCTCGTCGACTTTAACAAGCCCATCGAGATCAAAGCTTATCTAGAAATAGATTCACCACTACCTGATACTCAATATTACGTCAAACAGGGTTTAGTTGCCTTAGCGCGTTATCTCCTCACGCTAGGTCGTCATATGGGTTATCACTGTTGGCACACGCTCCACATTCTTTTCCCCTCATATGTGGAAGTAGAGTGGAATGATTCCAACCATCCTGTCCTCTCACCTGATGCTCTTGTTGCTCTACGACACTTGGGATGGAGGAGTTCCTTCGGAATACGCTCGCTTCAGTCATGGATTCCCCTTACCCCGTCGTTCTTACAGTCTCTTGAGACCATCATTCTTCATTGTGACATGACTGTTGAGGATTGTGCGTACATCCTTCACCACGGTGTTTGTTTGAAAAAAATACGGATCAGTGCAATACGGTCACCATACGATTGGGATTCCATTCTTCCTCCGCAATCCTCCTTATATCGTGGATCTCGCCTGCCCAATCTGTGGAAATTAGATTTAGTAACAGAAGCGAATATTTATCCTCTTCTCCGCATATTCGATTTTCCGGCTCTCAGTTATCTGTCTCTCCTCCTTTTAGGTGCCCCGGGCGTTCGCATGTATGGCATACCAGATCTTGAAACAATCCCTTGGAGAAAGCTCGAGACACTTAGGATTACCGGGAACCTTTCGGATCTGGATAAAAACAGAATTTGGAGTCTCTGTGGTAGCAATACTGCGGTTGAAATTCCGGATTGACAAACCGAACTATAGATGTTGGATACACACTTATGTAGGATCATAAGATTGCACGACATTGGCCAACCAATCAACCAATCAGGTGTTCGAATATACTAGACTATACCAGCTCCACACGATAGATAACTCTAACCTCTCGTGCACAATTCTTGCGGTAGTGACCGGATCTGAGTGACAAGCCACACGACCTTCAATGCCCACCGGTACTGCATTGTGAGTTTTCTTCAAGGCTTCGACAGGAGGATATGACATGACTGTGCGAGTCCTCCCAACTGATCAGGACGTGCGCCACCTATCTATGCGCCCGGAATTGTCCTTTCGACGTGTCAGCGCCGGTCAATGTCGGCGACTGGATGGGAAATAAATTCGGAATACCGTCTGGTTATCAAACCTACCACAGCGCATGGTGAGCACGGCGCGCCGCTGTTGTCCCTAGTTCAAGTCCAGGTGTGCCCAGTGGTACACAGAAAATAGTAACCTTCCGAGTACACCACCCAGAACAGAGCAAGATCGTGTGAACAGGTCAATGCAGATAGGCATATAGTGAACTTGATTCTGGGGCCACTGACATAAGATGTTGGAATTACATCGTGGATGAGTATAGCGAAGATAACAATGAGACTATTGATCTCCATTGATAGAGGTGTACAGCATTCAAGATGTTTCATGTTGTAGCCGAGGTTAATTTGAATGATATATCCACAAGATATGAGACTTGAACTTAGTCTCCGCGACAAAACGTCTCCAAGATACTCCATTATATCGGACTGCAATCAACGTAAGGATATCTGTGCGTCGCGGGATATGTCGATACATGCATGGTACTATGGTATGTAGACCGTAGAAGTTCGACGCGTGTTTGGTTCCTGCTTTGTAGGAAAACAAGGTGAAGTAAGTCACATGATACAAAAATTTCTGTGTTATCGCGTCCTTGTCATTGATCGCGATATCTCTGCTCAATTCTGTCAACTTCTAAACTGTAGAAGGCTTGACGTGGATATCTCACCCGTATTTTGAGTATTCCAGGATTCTTGTATCATTGAACAAAACGACCGATCATGGTCGAAGCGCATCAACATAGACCAACGCTTAAGCAGGTACGTTTATGGTGATCTTCAAGTTGCATGAACGCACTCAATTGCAATCATAGAACAATAAGCGCTTTAAATCCAAACATGCAACAAAATCGGCTTTGAAAGATGCTGCAAAAGGTGGAAAGCATCTGCACATCATTCGATCATATAGAAACTTAGCCGTGTTCAGGTCGCATCGCTCGCTCGTCTCCAAAGGCATCTGCGACTACAAACGTTTCCGCACAAACGAGACTTAACCGGCGCAATAATGCTAAACAGGCACAAGCAAAAAAGCGCAGCGCGCTAATCTCAGCAACGCGCGTTTTTAATGGGGTCGACGGGGCACCTAGGATCGTCGCTGTAATTCCTTTCTGTCCTGATGTGGACCCTAAAGCTATTGTCACCACTCTTGCCGAATCTTTGGAAATTTCGGCGGACGATTGTCCACAATCAGGTCTATGGAAGATGAAGTACGCGGGATATCATCTCCGTTTAAATTATCCAACTCATATAGAATTTGAAGAGCAGAAAGATTCAGGACATCCCTTCAATTCATCAATGTCCCATACAGGAACTTCTATAATGCTCTTGATGCCTGCAAAGTTGCTGATTATGTAGTTTTTGCCCTCTCGGCCTCGGTTGAAGTTGATACCTGGGGAGACACACTCCTCCGCACACTCCAGGCTCAGGGTCTTCCAGATGTCGTAACTGTGGTTGCCTCTGATGCAACCATCGATCCTAAATCTCGACCGGGGATACTGAAGTCCCTTCTTTCCTTCATCCAGTACTTTGTTCCCAGCCAAACTCGGGTGTTTGATATACATGCCAGTTCGGATAGACTCAATGCTCTTCGAGCGCTATCTGAGGGAAAACCGGCCGACGTTCGATGGCGAGAGGGTCGGTCATGGATCCTGGGTGAGGCGACGGAGTGGGAAGATGGACAATTGAAAGTGACTGGTGTTGTGAGAGGTTCTTCTCTGTCTGCGAATAGGCTAGTCCACATCCCCAACTTCGGGGACTTTCAGATAGCTAAGGTACGCGATCCTGCTAATATTCGGTCAGCTCAATGTGCTAAACTTGGCGCAGATCCTATCTGCAGCCCTACCTCGACATTCAAAATCTGGTAAAACGGTAGTCATGGATGTGGAACCTACAGCTCTTGCAGAACCCGACGAGGAGGAGGCAGATTCGTTGGTGTCAAGTAACGATCCCGATGACCTTGCTAACGAGCAAACGTGGCCTACAGAGGAAGAGATGAATGGAGGTGGGGGATTAGCGCAACCGTCTTTACCTGATGCAGAGGATGGAACCACTCCTAAACGTGTGAAGCGGATACCGAAAGGGATGAGTGCATATCAAGCGTCGTGGATCGTTGACGAAAGCGATGATGACGAGGAAGATGAGGATCCTGATGCCAAGGGTGAGGGTGAAGAAGTGGAGATGGAGGAGATTGCAGAAGATCTAGAAGAGATGCAGGACATGCCTATGGATGAGGACATGGAATCCGAACGGCGGGTCGCCTTCGAGGACTTGGACAACGAAGAGGAAGAAAGACAGTACGTCATCCATCCTCACGATGCTTGAAACAATTCTCTAACGTGTCCCAGATTGAACACTTGGAGGAATCGACAACGCGAAGAAGAGGACGACCTCCAATTCCCTGATGAAATGGACACTCCGCAAGATATCTCGGCCCGCGTCAGATTCCAGCGTTTCAGAGGAATGCGGTCGTTCAGAACGAGCCCATGGGACCCATTTGAGAATCTGCCTAGAGATTACGCGCGTATATTTCAATTTGAAGATTTCAAACGAACAGAACGCAACGTACGGAGGCGAGCAGACCAAGAAGTCACTGTTGTCGAGGTAAGTCAGAGATATCGCATCGATTATGACGTGTCGGAACCTGATTCACTTAGCCTGGCACCCGGGTCATCGTCATCGTGAAAAATGTTCCTCAAGAGGCCGCGACCGTAGGACCAGTCATGATGTTTGCCCTCCTACAACACGAACACAAACTCTCCGTACTGAACTTCACTGTTCAGAGGAATACCGAATACGACGGGACGGTGAGGTCGAAGGTACATTTTGTCCTCATGGCCTATTTTTCTACGAGACTCATGAAATCTTCAGGACCCTCTGCTCCTATGTGTTGGACCTCGTCGCCTCCAGGTTAACCCTATCTACAGCCAACACACGCGGGGTGGAGGCAAAGGCGCAAACAACGTTCATAAGTTCGAACGATTCCTTCGACACGGGTTGACGAGTGTGGCAACGACCTATGGCCCCGTCATCTTTGGAACTCAGCCCTGTATGTTCCTAAGGGAGACTTCGGATATTCAAGGTTTTTTTTTTATTCTTACGTATTGAAGTAGTTTGTTGATTTGTGACTATTCAGCGCCGCATCTCGTTGCGATGGGTACTTTCTTGAACCCTGACACAACACGCATCATCGCCAAGCGTATCATTCTCACTGGACACCCATTCAAGGTCCACAAGAAGACAGCGACGGTCCGATATCTATTTTTCAATCCCGGTAAGGCTCATTACCTCTTCTTGCCCAAACAATTGGTCATTTATCGTCCTTCTAGATGACGTTCATTACTTTAAGCCCATCCAGCTCCATACCAAGCACGGACGCGTGGGCCACATCCGCGAGTCTCTCGGGACACACGGGTACTTCAAGGCCCATTTCGACGGACCAATCAACCAAATGGACACAGTTTGCATGTCGTTATATAAACGCGTTTTTCCAAAGTTTTCCACGCTATGGACCATTGGTGTACGAGAGACTACTGCTTCAGACGATGACGTTATGCAGGAGTGAGCTCCGAGTTCGTCAGAAGCCATTTATGGTTACTGTTCTTGTATATCGTTGCCTTCTATAGATTATGGGTCGTATTCCCATTTGACCGTCTTCCTGAGTTTATCTTGCCTTGTATGATCAGTAAAATGCCGTTGTAGGTCTGAGATGTCACTTTACAACTTAGCAGATGGTGCACAATTATGACTGTCGACACAACATCCGGCGCGTATTATGTCACTTCTTGCTTGAAAGTGACCCTGGATACTTCGAGGAGCGTTAGCACGTCGCTGTAGCCATATAACGACAGTGACCGAGAACAAAATCTATAAGCCTTCGCAAAGCTTCACCGGCACCAGCAATGATCACTTCTTACGGTGCTCCACAGGGCTCCACATGCTTCACAAGTACATCGGTAGGCGGCCGACCCAAATTAGCACATGTACAGTTCAACATCAATGGGGTGCGTTCTACGTGCACACGAGTGGATAAATGAGATTTAGGGTACAACTTCGGCATACCTGGTGACTTTCTCAAAGCGAAAAATAACCTCTCTCTTCTCTTACTAAAAGTGATTCTTGGCATATCTGCCGACTGCCGCAAAAACTTTCCAGTGGATAATAAAGACACGCCTTTGGAAATGCACAAGTGCATACTAGTATATCAGACAGAGGTTCAAATTGATTGCTGGAATGCTCAGATCCCACAGGATTCGATCATCCCATCTAATATGGCGAGAGAAGTAAGAAAGTCAGCAAGAAACCCTATAAATACAAAGAAAAGAACACACGTGTTGCAGATAAGAGTCGCTGAGACTATCAAGCTTTGGGTTTATCAACATGAGAACCGTTGTTCTGAGGGGGCCTGGGATAATCCGATGAAGTAGACTGAGAAGACGTTTCTGACGCACATTGGTTTCTTTGGAGAGGGACAGGGTTCTGAGCTGTACGCACCTGTCGATGGTTTTAAGGCTTGGTAGTCATATGTCTTGACACTAGCAGGAAGTTTTGCGGCAGCATCCTCATCGTTGTCGAGGGCAGCACGAGCAGCAGAGAATTGCTTGAGAGTGTAAGCGGCGAGAGAGGACGAATAATGCTGTTGTGAAGTATTTGGCGAACAATCCATTGTAGCGGTAGAGGAAAAGACCCAGAAGACATCAGTTTATAAGAGATAAAATCGGTGGTGCATAGTTGATCGGGATTCTGTTTTAACTTTCAGAAGATGTCATCGTCTTCTTTTGAACGGATATTGAGGGTCTGATGCAAGAGGAAATTATATACGTTGTCATCTCCGTATCCAACTTACAGCTCTATGGATATTGTCTGTTGCCCATGTCCATACTTCCTCTAGAAGCCCATCCGAGCCCGCCACGATCATCCCACGAAGGTTCGTGAGCTGGCTTCGTGGCGATGAATTTGAGGACATCTTTGACGGTGACCAAACCTGTCAACACGCCATGATTCTCAACCAATATCACTCGCGGTCTGGTATACTCTATCAGTAAGATAGCTATGAAGAGGGTGTGCAAGACTAACCCCATACGCTTGAATAATTGCATAACAATCTCTAAAGGTAGCTCGGGAGATACCGTTATAGGTGTCTGAAACAAGGCTTTAAGACCAGGAGGATTGATTAAAGGTAGAGTGACGTACCAGATTGACCCAGGGCCAGAACCTTAGTCCACCCTCCGACAATGCGGACTCGAAGAAACTAGTGCCAGCCGCTTCCTCTTCGATGCCGAAAGATACGCTGTGTGCCGAGTGTTCTGAATCGCGGGGAGCAAATTGACAACGCGTGTCGTCATCGACCCGAGGCATCTTCTTGGCTCGATCTACAGATCAGTAGTCAATATGACAGCACGGTGACATGAAAACTAGGAGGCTACCAAGAACGTAGCGCAGTTCTGTGCGCCCTATGTAGCCAATTACATGTCGTAGACCATCAGCAGATTCAATTGGGAATCCTTTGACGTTAGTCGCTTCCAGTATATCCTCTGACCACCAACGTAGTCAGAAAAGTGTACAATTTACCCACATGGAGTCGGCTCACCAATCTGCTTAACGTGCATGCCAGATTCGACCAATGTATAAATTTCTGTGCGCATGACGGTCGACACTGGCATTATTTTGTCAGCATAGGTCATGAGTCCATATTCAGATGGACAAATCACCTGAAACGTTGTATGCGTGGTCTTCCTTTTCTAAGAAAGGGAATCCATTGAAACGAATCATTTCGTCCGCAATCCCACTAGTCCCCAGAAAATCCCCAACTGCTTTTGTGACTAACAATACAATCTGCAAAAGGAGTTCGACACAATTGTAATGACACAATTTTTCTACTCACCATAGTAGGCAGAATATAATTTAGTGCTCCAGTCAGTTCGAACATGATGACTACCACTGTCACTGTAATTCTCATGACCCCGCTAGTATTTGAGTCTAAGTCTCGATAGCAAATGAACAGATTAACTGTTACCTCAGTGCTGCAGCTGCGCCCAAGAATGCATACGTTCCGGGTGTTATACATGGAACGTCTGGGGCACATACTGCAAAGATCCCATGGCCAGGGTATGCTCTTAAATCGATGAGTCAGTTGCCGAATCCTCATAAGGGAACATAGGGATCAAACCTTTCCATAGCCTTGACCACGATACCTATCATACGACCGAACGTTGCTCCGATAGCCATAGACGGAACGAAGATACCAGCTGGGACTTTACAGCCATAAGATATCACAACAAGACCAATACGGATGATCGTTGCAAGAAGCAGAGAGTTCGAAATTCTCCATTGGGCCGGTGTTCTGTGAAAGATTTAACTTTAACGTGAAGGAAGGAGTGAGAGATTGTACCTACTGACACAGGTTCCCAATGTTTCCACCACCTTCACACTCTCGAAAGAGTATAGCCATACTGGAGGTCATGTCCATGCGAAGGAACCGATTGAAGTACCCAATCATCGCAGTCAAAGTCGCTAAAGTGACAGCCTCTGCCACACCATGGTTAGTAAGGTGCTTCCGACGAAATGCCGCTACTTGGAGGTTAAATTTGACCATAAAAGCACCATACAGACCCTATTTAGCATGTTAAATTATTGATACAGGTAAGACTAAAAGGATGGAGCACCCCAAATATTCCCAGAATGACATAGAACATGATCTCGAAGAAATGCCAATCTCGATCGTAGGTAATTTGGAACAGGACGAGTTTTCCGGTACGGAAAGGATTCATAGCCTAAAAATTTAAGCGTTGAACATAGCATGAGAAATACTTGGAGCGTTTCTTCGTACGGATAGAGTGACTGTCGCCACCAGTGCACAAAGGAAACTTCTCCACATAGTCTTGATGCTGAAACCATGGCTCATTTCCTGGGAATGGAGTAAGAGAAAGACGGCAGGGAGTAGGGTATAAACAAGCCTCTATCGAAAATAACACACCACCTATCGGAGAGCCGAAAGCGACTGCCACACCAGCTGCACTAGCTGCTGTAACTATTTCCCGCATTTTACCTATCGAAGGTAACTTTCATGTTTGGTCTGGCCGTGAGAGTACATACCTTGACTGCGCGAGAATTTTTTGAACAGTCCGGCCACGAGGGAGCCAATACAACACGCTACATGCACCGAAGGGCCTTCCTTACCCACCGACAATCCTGACGCAATTACCAAGGGCTGCAATTGACGTCAACGTGGGTACATACAGGCAATCATGCATGAGAAACACACCAATGTAATACTTTTAATAACAACCGTAGCAAACCCAAGATAGCCTTGCATGACAAAACCCGCGAGAATGCATTTAATTTCAGAGATACCTGAACCCGCCGCATACTTGGCCAGAGATCTCACAAGATGAGCCGCGATGAACGAGAATAACGTCTGGTTTTGTAAGTTTCATTGATCTGACATGCAAGGAAACCGGTACTCACCGCAAAGAACACAAATACCAACCAACGACCCATCATGACATTACTCCATGGATGCCATGAATCACACCCGTCCACATCCTCGCCCTCAATCTCCCAGCAGCAGAACTGCTGGTTCAACCACCACCCGTCAGAACAATATCCAAACTTGATATCCGAGAGCCATTGAGTTACTATCGAAATAATGGCCGCGTTCACACCGATGACCATGCCTTCAAGTTCCGCGCGAGTTTGAACCAAGAGTATGGAAGAAGGTGTGAGCACGTACCTGCGAGGCTGACAACGAACCAGCTCTGTCCCATGTCCATAGTTTTACGCGCTTGCGACCAGAGCCAGAGCCATGATGTGCGGGAGCCGCGCCGTCCATTTGAGGGCGTGGAGTAAGAGTGTGCCGTGCGGATGCGGCGGTTCCGCTCGAGGATTGAATCCTGAATCCAGTCTATATGTTACATATTTCAGCGTTGGTCGCGACACGGATTGTGTTGGTGGTACATACCTATAGTTGTGAAATCCTCATATCGGCTATGTTTAGTGTAAGTCAGGATTACGGGCTAATATAAGTGGAGTTTTCTACCGTATCTGCTCAAGCTCGTCGTCGTCTAGACCCTCGGCGGGATGCATATGCTCATAAGGCCAAAAGAGACTTTGTTACATGGCATTTGCCGCGACTGCTTCCCTGGATCATCATACCACGTGAAGGCGCGATCCTCACTGAGTGTGTACATTAAATAGATATCAAGATAGTCAAGAAGTCAAAGAAGAGCAGTCTACATCGTGAAAATATATGCAATGTCACGGAACACGCGTTGCGTAGGGTATTTTGGAGTATGTACATATATAGAGTTCCACATCCGGCTCCAAATAGATGAGTGGGATACTTGGCCGTCCATCAAGGGTATCACCGTTTTGAAAGAAAGGAATAGTGTTAGTATGGCGAGTTGGGCGTTTGACTAGCTGCCAGGCGACTCTCAAGGGTACTGAGAAACAGATCAAGAGTCAGATACCTAGTACAGCGGGGCGGTCGAGTTCAACACACCGTAAAGTCTCCTCTTTGGCGAGAAGTTGCTGCCTTTTCTCATTGATCTCACGTTGGACCCTGAGCTCGACCTCGCGAATCTGTGATCAACTGAAAGTTAGAAAGGGGTTCGGCAGAGAGATACAATATGAGTGACCTTCTCTTCTTCACGACGAAGCTGTTCCTCTTTCAGGCGAACGCTCTGATTGGCGAGGTCCTCAGGATAGACTTGAGATTGACTAATAGGTAATCACAGTTAGCAAAATAGCATTCATATCAGCAAAACTACCAACCGGTGATCAAGGACAGTCTTGGAGAGTTTCTCAGTACGATATGTCTCGTAGAGAACGTCCTCAGTGATTGACTTGAGGTCGTTCAGGTGGGAGCTAGTATGATTGTTTCAATACACTGATGATAAGCTTGTGACCAGGACAAAACATACCCGAGGATGGCACTACGAAGACGAATAAAGTCGGAATGGTCTGGGTTATCAATTTCCACGATACCCCACGGGTAGACTCTAGCACGAATGCTCTCCCCGTCAATCACGACATCCTCTTCCGAACCGACGACTGCTAGAGGCAATAGTGCCTATGAGAATAATCCATCAGAATTTACCGCACAAAATGACTCGATTAATGCAACGTACGCGAAGTTCCATATTTTCCCTGACAGTTTCTTCATCATCTTCCTCTTCGTCGTACGGGAAATTGTAGATGGGGATGTTGTAATATTCGATATCTTCCATTATCTACCGAGGGTACCGCGGTCAGTGATGGAGTCCCAAGTACTGTACGGGACGTAAGAGAAGTAGGTACAGAACGCACCCTTTTCTTGAAGGCTTTGAGTTCCCTCGGCGTCATGGAGTCCGAGCGACCGATGATAGGAATAACGTTAGCACGAGGGGAAAGGCGCCGCATAAGCTCGATATCCATTTCCTTTAGTCTGGGGAGAGGTAAGGGCCAGGAGCGGCGGATGGATGCCCAAATGAGTTACGCACGCGTGTCCTGTGGGAGGAATGAAGTAGAGCACCGCGTGCACTCTATTGTCTTTGAACCGCGGATTACGTTTAATACGTGACTGCTCTGCAAGAATATCATCGTATTGGCGCTCGAGGTACTCAACAATTTCTTGGAATCTAGAAAACATGGTCGATGAGTAAACGTTGTACGGATGATACGTAATTTAAAACGTGAAGCGCACGTACGTGTGTTCGTTGTCGATATTGTTCCCGAAGCCTGGGGTGTCGACGACGGTGAGTGAGATACGGACCCCATCCTCCTCCAGCTCTATATAAGATTAAGTACGGGGAAATATCCAACACACGTCTATGCGAAACGTACCAACGTGAACGGGCTTAATAGAGATGGTTTCCTCCACATGTGCGAGCTCGGGATTACCGATAGTCTTGTGCTGCAAGACCTCTTGCTCACAGAGAGTATTGACAAACGTTGTGCGTCCAGTACCCGAGGTTCCTGCGACAGAGACAAGTTAATTATGAGCGCAACATGTCAATACCTACTGAAGATAGAGGCATACCAACGACCATCAGGGTGAACTGGATACCCTTGATCTTGCTTCCGCGTCTACGTTGTGCGATAGGCATCGGTGCTGTGTGTGTGTTGCGTGGAGGTGGTAGTACGAAGTAAGAGGAGGGAAGTAAGAGGAGGAAAGAAAGAGAGGCGAAGCTGAAAATTTAGCTTTAAAGGCGAAGTATACTTCCAACTTGAAAGTGCTGTCTTAGTATTTTAGCAATCGGTGTCGATGATCGGGAAGATTGATGGCAACTTTAGATCATAGCATGATTAAGCAAAGGAGATAAGATAAATCTAAAGGAAGCCGTACTTACAAGTTGAAAGACACGAGATGAGGCAGCTGTTACATATTATCCGCAGTGTCAATGTCAAGTCGGGAGAATCCCATCACACATGCATTGGCTACATTGACGTCCCCACACACGTCGATGCGGCTGCGGCCGTGCTACATACACAACGCCGGGAGTGTCAATTCTCGTGCAGCAGAAGAAAAGCGGCCAACGAGCTTTTGACAATCCGTTTCTTGAAGAGAAAAGGTTGAGTGCTAACGACAAAAATTCAACTCATGGTCAGAACCTCTTTTGTAGCCTCAAAAATCAAACATACTTATCTAGGTCAGCTGCGATAAAATGATGTGGATGCAGGGACACCATCAATATCGTTGAGAATCACAAGCCTGCGTCTAACGTGCTAAAAGCACCTGTATCATTGCCGAGCTCTACTTGTAAGCCCGTCATGACTGCCATCCCAGACGAGAAACTTTATGCATTCACCAACAGACTAAAAGATCGTGTGGTCATCATCACGGGTTGGTCTATTCCCATTAACGAACAAATGGAATCAAACTAAATAGAGCCATGAAGGTGCTGCCAATGGTATAGGGCGAGAGACCGCTCTGCAGATGGCTTCATATGGGTCAGTACAAGTGTCATCTTTATACACGCTGTTTCTGGACTGATTTTATCTTGTTTAGGGCAAAGGTCGTCATAGGCGACCTCGACGTTTCTGGAGCAGAGAAAACCGTCCGTGACATCGAGGCCGCCGGAGGGTAAGCTGTTGTTCAGACCCCTTTAATAAACACTGTCCTCATGTATTACCCCGATTTGCAGCATTGCGGTATCCCAAAAGTGCAACGTGACAATCTGGGACGACCAGATTGCTCTGTTCGAACTAGCGATCGCCAAGTTCGGTGTAGTTGATATTGTGGTAAGTCTATCTTATAGACGTCTGTTGGACAGATGACCGGAACAATTTTTCAAGGTCCCCAATGCAGGTGTAGCGGAGATCGGCACTTTTCATCAGGTTTCGTTCAAGAACAGCAAGCCCGTCAAGCCTGATACCCGGACAATCGATGTGAATCTCTTTGGTGTCATTTATACAACACACCTCGCCCTCCATTACCTTAGTGTCAAGCGTGGAGTAAGAGATGATACTCTCAAGGCTGTTGTCCTCATCGGGTCCATGGGTGCGTCTTGAGATCAGGATTCCATACGAAGAATATCCTTAGACTTCCCCATAGCCTCGTGGTTGGGTATTCCTCATGGCGCGATGTATGCCGCCTCGAAACACGCCGTTTTAGGCCTCATGCGCTCCCTCTATCCCGAATTTGCACTGAACAACATCCGCATTGCCACCATCCATCCTTTCTTTGCCGGTATGCTCCTTTTATCTTAGATGCCTTGACGCGTTATTCTGAGCTGCCTTGATTCTTGTATCAGCCACGAACATTGTCCCTCTGCAAGCGAAGGTCCTCCTAGCCGGTATTCCGCTTGCCCCCGTCCCACGCATCGCTGGCGCCATCATTCACGCTGCAACGAATTCTGACCCAGACACCAATGGAGTCGCGTTCCTGCTGAACGATGATGGTCCTGTGTTCATGGTTCCTCGCGAGGAATTCAAGCTCGGGGTGTACAAGATGATTGACGAGCGCTCGAATAGATTACTTAGAGGCGCATCAGGCGCGATCTATTACACACGTTTGGTGAGGGATTACCTTAGCCTGGCGAAACCGGTCCTGCTGGCAGCATTCGTGGCGGGCGCGGCAAGGGTGGCATGGGACCATCAGGAGCTCATTCTGGAATATATCCAGAAGTATGTGTTATTGTAATTTTGGGGTATCTGTATTGTATATTGCATTCTTGGTATAGCAAGTAGTTTTTCAGAAAGTGGGTTTTCCAGAAAGTTATGCTATTCATAATTCGTTGTCACATTGTGCTGACGCCCTTTTGGGGTTCCCTGCAGACAGGCTGGAGTTAATTGGGGTTCCAGGAAGGTTGTACAAATAAACGTATTACCGTCTACTGTTCTGCACACGGATGAACAGCCAATCTACAGCTTCTCTGACCCCCGTCCTAGAAGAAGATCAACCATCGTTGTGTCTGTTCTGATGAGAGAACATCACGTACCCTTCGAGCGCAGACACCCCAAGAACTTCCAAACTGGCGATGCGTTCCTTCCGCGCTGCTCGCTCGCTCTCCGGTTGACCGTACCGCGTATCTCGTCGTGCACTTTCTAGCTTCCGCTGATACCAATCTTCATAATCATGGCGAATCTCTTCCACCGACAAACTCTGCAGCGAGTCCTGCTTATTCGCAAGGAGCAACAACGGAACGCCAAGAATCTGAGGTGCCGTAAGAACAGCATCTACATCCCTCCTCATCAGATTCTCTCTTCAGAATAGAGTAGAATGAAATAAAATAGAATTGGATTGGAGTGGAGTGGAAGGGACAGATAGAACACATACCGAACACCTCCCATCCCTCGCCAAGACGTTCGCGATCCTCAGCGTCAATGACGTACACGACAGCATGGCAATCATCGTAATACTTGCTCCAGATATTGCGAATCCCACGTTGGCCACCGAGGTCCCAAAACTGGAGGATCGAGGACGGGAGCGTGATTGTGCCCGCTGCGAGAGCCGCTTAGGGAACTGCGATGATATCATGACTAGGGCTGCGCGTACTGTTCTGCCCGATGGTGGGCGCTACCTTGTCAGCTGGGAGGCCAGGTTTCTCGTTGTAGAGCGTCTTTATTTTCTCGAGGAGGGTCTGTGTAGTTACGCCTTGAGATGGTGGATTAGCCCACTGAGAGACTGTGCTGTACCGTCTTGCCAGCTCCATCGAGCCCAATGATGATAACTGAGAATTCCTCCTTGCTGTTATCAGTTAGCCATAGTAATAGCCAGCTCTAAAGTTAACAGACCGTGTTAAATGTTCATGCAGTCCCTTGAGGAGATGATACATGGAGGCCAAGGAGTCCTCTAACCAAACACAGCACAAACACCCATCTTCCACTCGCCACCTCAATTTGAATATGGGGTACTACTACTCTTATGCCCTTCCAACTTTTCTCATAATAGTAATAGCCCTATACCTCCTCTTCACCGGTACGTGTCACCTATCAAATACCTACTTGTGTGCTCTAAACATTTCAACAGGCTCGGGAGAGGCATTCAACGTCGGCCGGTTCCTCGAAGAGACGAGTCCATATGCGTGGGCTGGGACGGGTATTGGTCTGTGTATAGGACTAAGCGTACTGGGCGCTGGATGGTGCGTGTGCAAGGCTGCGGTGGTGACGAGATGACGAACTCTTTAAACTGTAGGGGAATCTTGGTCACTGGCTCATCCATCCTCGGTGGAGGCGTCAGGTCTCCTCGTATCACCACCAAGAACTTGATTAGGTGCGCTATCTCGTTTATATTGAGAGCCTTTATTAATTTCCTTGTGAAGCATCATTTTCTGCGAAGTCGTCGCAATATACGGAGTCGTGCGTATTCTCTTACCATACTCTCTAATATACCAACCATCCTTCTAGATAATCGGAATCGTATACTCTGCCAAGCTCCAATCCGTTCCCGAAAACCTTCTCTACACACCCCAGAACTACTTCACCGGCACGTTACACCATCCTTTCCTCCAACAACTAACTAATGGGTCGAATTCACAGGCTATGCTCTATTCTGGGGCGGACTAACAGTCGGTCTGTGTAATCTCCTCTGCGGTGTAGCAGTCGGAATCACCGGTTCTACTGCCGCACTCGCTGACGCAGCAGATCCTAACCTTTTCGTCAAAATCCTCGTTGTCGAAGTCTTTGGTAGCATCATGGGTCTTTTTGGGCTCATTGGTATGTCTCTTACACGATCCCGCTGAATATATCATTCACCCATCGCTTTGTCCTTAGTCGGTCTGCTCATGGTCGGCTCAGCAGCAGATTTCAGTGCAGCCGCAGTCCCTGCAACCGCTTTCGCATCACCATCCGTACTTTAATACTGTCCATTACTGTGTCATACCCCTTGCAATTCAAATAATACTTCAAAACTACGCCCCTCGTGCTTGCTTTGAACTCGAGATTCACTTCCAGAACCTAGATACAGCATACGCCAACCATATCAATACCTAGAACACAGAAAATCAACCTACGGCATACACCACAAAAGTACAATAAATAAGACATAAGAGATATATACCATAGCGCTCCATATAATCGCCATAAGAAACCCAAGTGAGCGGGTCCTCCATCACTTCTTGCCCTCAAACGGACTCTCCGCATACTCAAGACCATCATCCGAATCAGCCAGCGAGTGTTGTCTCTCCAGCTGCGTCGACTCTGCAGGGCGAAGTAGTGTGACCGGGCGTTTCGGGAGAAGACCGTATTTACCTATGCATACTGATAAGACAAGTCAATGGAGGATGGGACGCGATAGGACATACCACCATCAATCGGGGGACTTGTAGAAAGACGTTGTGTATCATTCAAAGGTGGGATAGTAGCACTAGTACTTGATGCGGGAGGCGTAACTACTGAAACACTTATCAGAACCACAATAACCTAGTTACCACTACCAGGAAGCAGACATACCTTCTTCAGACTCTGGCGCGGGTGTGACATCATATCCCTGCTGCAGCCCAGCTGGCGGGGACTCCTCACGCGAATTGGGGTCGTAATACGCGGGTTCAGGGGCAGGAGCGGGGGCGTGTGTGCGCGGGTACTGCGGACGCGCGGCGTACGGGACGTGTGGGTACGTGGTACGTTGTTCGTATTGCGCGGGATCGTACGTGCTTGATTGCGCGGTCCTAGGTGGTGGTTAGCGAAGGGAAGGGGGGCAAATAGGAGGAAGGAAGGAAAGAAGAAAGGACCCACTTGGGCTGATCTATCTCCTGTATCTTCGCCTTGACTTTATTAAAAAACGTATTAAACGTCTTCTTCCCGGCTATAAGTACATATAATCCATACGATTAGCATACTTATAATCGCAACGGGGAGGCAACTTACTCTCTGCGAACTTCCCAATTTGTTGCTGGATCTCCGCCATCGTGTCCCCCTGTTGTCCTTGTTCATGCTGCTGTCCTTGTTGCTGCTGCTGAGAAGACCTCTGCGCAAACTGAGGCCTCCTAGCCTCCTGCTGCGCAATCCACGCCGCCTGTTGCGCCTCCTGCTCTTCAAACATCAATCTCCTCGCAAATTGCTCATCGAGCTCCGTCTGTGTCTGTATTCCCATCATTTAATAAGAATCTGAACGACAGAAAGGGGGCACGGGACGTACCAACTCTGGCTCCTGCGTCGCGGCCGCGGGGACACTTATATACTCTGGATCGTTCATACCGAGGAGAGCGTCGATCGCGCGGTCTTGGTCTCCATTGACAGAGTCCAAAACCGAGTATCTACGATGCAGATATCGCAGGTTAGAATACTTGTTTGATGGTAGCTATCGATGACGCGCAATACGTACAGGATGAGGTCGTCATAGTCAGGGAACAATGCATGCAGCTGTGCGATACGTGGATCTTTGGGGCGGGGTTCGGTCGATACTGGCGGAGGTGGTGTACTCGTGGGAGTCGTTGCAGTCGTTGCTGTGGTTGATGATGTCGTTGATGTTACAGGTGTAGTTTCTGCTGCCGGTGGAGGCGTCGTCGTCGTCGTCGTCGTCGTCGTTGTGGTGGCTGCAGGCGCAGCACTTGACTCTGCGTGGACGTTGGTGTCAGTCATTGCAAATGGTCGTGGTGGTCAGAAATCAAGTTGAAGTTGACGATGGATCTGTTCAATCGTGTTGACGACAAGACCGTTGCTTATAATTATATCGCTGCTCGTTGCCACCCGCAGCTAACCCGTACTTACTATTCAAACACTCTTCCTTGCACAACTGCTGGGCACAGTCATCCGCAGTGCGCTCGGCTGATTACTACGCACAAAGTCTCGCTTCTGGTCTAGAATGATAATGACGACCGTATCTTGTGCGACTCGGAAGAACTCCACCAATCCACATGGATGGACCCATATGTTTTTCTACATACATGCGACGGCAACTTGATTTTCCGGATTCCAATATGTAGAGAGACCGGGCACAATCTCGGAGAGATTGCATCGATTTCGATTGATGCATTCATTCCATTCCTGATGGTGATCACTTTCCATTTACTAGGAAGATCTACGTGAAGATAAGGTTGTTTCGTTTGTCGGTCAGTTATAGCGATGTAACAAGGGAGGGTTAGTGCGTAGTTGTCATAAAGATAATCAAGCCAGGGAACATCCAAAGATACCAGCCCACAAGTAATCCCATTCAATCTTCGTCTCTCGTTCTCTTCGATAGAGGTGCAGGGGGTGCCTGAGCAGCACCAGTCACTCCAACGACAAGACCCTTGAGCCAACCATTCTCCCTCCTTAGTCCTTCGCATTCCCTTTCCAGTTCATTGACACGCTGTTCGAGTTCCTTAGCCTTTGCCTCTAACGCAGCCTCACGCTCCTTCTTCTTGAGACGGAAACGGGCAGACGCAGCGGTATTACGCCGACGTTTGTCCTCCGCGGCCGAGATAGTTTGTGTCATCGATGTATCTACACGGGTGTCCTGAGGTGATGCAGGTGTGGGTGCACTGGTCTTGCGTGTGCGTGCGCGCTTTGCGGGGGGCTCCTCCCTTGATGCAGGGGTCATCGCTGGAAAAACGGGTGATGCAGCTGGTGTAGCGTTAAGAGCAAGGAGCTGAGCGAGAGATGGTGCAAGATTGGGTTGGGCTGGGATAGAGAAGGGGTCGATGCCAAATCCAGCGAGAAGAGCATTCAGGTCAAAGGGCGGTGCCTCCCTGGCAGTAACGACATTAACATGCCCGTCGTGAATCGCAGACTCTGTTGTCGGGCTCCTCAATGCTGCCTCTTCCTCCTCCTCCTCTGTGCGGCCCTTTCGACCGTACGAATCGTCGTTCTTTGCGCTAAGCCCCTCGTCCTCAAATGCAAGATTGGTCCAGAGATCGAGCTGGGCACTGAGGTCTGGAAACGACTGGCCTGCGAGCAGATCGTTGTCGTGGTTGTGGACGACGGGGTGGACGATGTTGAGGCCCTGCAGACTCGGGGGCATCTTCGTGGTCAAGCTGCAAAACGGAAAATCCGCAAATCCGCTGATTCAAGTCTCCGTCGGACCGCACGCATCCGATCCGACGCATGTGCTGAGTAAACTCTACATTAGGCTCTGTCAGCATCCATCCTCACCTCCATGACCAGTCTCCAGTTTCAAAAAAAATTCTTTAGACTTTAGTCTTTCATCCAGGCAATTTGAAGATCGTTATCACCGTCTTGCGCTTGCTTTCACCCCATTTTGTGCCATTTCGCGTGGCACTCACATCCTCTCCCAGGCTGCCATCATTTCTGGTCCAGCTGACCCATCTTACAAGATACAACTCCCATGTGTGCTACTGTATCCGAGTCGCAGGAAGACATGACGCATTTATGATGGCATCCTCTACTCGTAACAACCCTTCGAGCCTATCGTCGTATTCCCAGCCGCGAAAGGCTGTCGAGCTGTCCATCCTTGGCTTCGGGCTGATCCGGCAGCACGCAGCTTGGGCTTGCTAAGCAATCACAATCCACGGCCCCAATACGATAACGTCCTACCACCAGAAGAGTGCCAATAATGTTATCTATCCCTCATACGGTTGTTGAGTCACAGCCTCCGAGAATTCGAACACAACGACATGCCGCATGATCGACCCACCACTAATCATTCCTCGAAGTGTGTGAATCGACGCGGCGGGAATGGCGACAGACCCCAAGTCTGCCAAGTCGCGGTCAAATGTGGGTTACTTACTACATAACAAATGTCGTTTTTGGGGACGTGCCAGATTGTCTATCTTCCATTCCTACCCATGCGAGACAGATACACCGTTTGAAGCGGAAAAAATTAAACTCTTCAATGAAATCGGCCCTGGTATTCCGAGCTCATTGTAGGAGCCAGATCCTGTACGTAGTTGCTACTTCCAGGAATGGACACTTTAGTGCCAAAGATAGAAAAAGAGTCTGTTAAAAAGTAGGTACCCGAGGGCCACATAGATCAATGCCGACGGCTTGGTTTTAATACCACCGATACGGTAGGTACCAACAACAACGATCTCTGAGGTTCTACTGTTTTCACATCTTGGAGAATAGATGTTGAAATTTGACGAACCCTGTGGCGGACAAGTTGTGAGTGACATTGACATGAATAGACATAACCTATTTTGGTTGGGGGGGTATTACCTACTGCCCCCTCCTTTTCCCAATACCATTGAGTTTAGAGTAGTCAATAACAGTAGCCAGGGTACGACGTACAGAATGGATGAATGGATTGTCGGTGTTTTCAATGATACTCGGAGCTAAGAGGGGAAAGTGAGGCTTCAATGAATGCCTCAACGCAATATGTCCTTCATGGGAAAGAAGGCAACAGGCTCCATCCCATCACAAAGCATGATCAAAGGTTTGAGCAGGAGGACAATGTTTGAGGATAGTCCAGGAGCAAGAAGTTCAGAGGACCCGAGTTCGCGCTGTTGTTCGGCGGTTGATTGGGTTGGGTAAACAGAGAAACCAGAGCCTAAACAGTAAAAGCCTTTGGAGGGTTCATTTGAATTTCTGGGGAGGTACTCGGTGGTATTTGGTTTCAAGATATCTGTCATGTGAGGGACGAACGACTCGGGAGGAACTCACCTTATACAGAACAGAAAAAACGTTCTCGTGTTCCTCAGGGTTTCTAGGGCGGGCGGTGATATGTATGGAAATAGAGTGCATAGCGCGGTTTTATAGAAAGGATGTCTATGAAGATGGTGAGCGGTTAGCACGCCATGGTGGCGAATACTCATTATATGTAGTAATGACATCCGAATTCCCATACAAAACGCGTAATTCGGAACGATCGACCACCTGAATGCCCTCATGATATATGCACGGTTGAACGATCCGGAATTTACGCGTCTTTCAAGCACAGTGGGCTGCGGATTTGCTGAAAATTCGATTGTATGAGCGTACAAAAGTTGGGCTCAAATGATGACCCGGCATCGGAATTCGGAATCCCCTTTTCTGCTCACGCTCCGGCCAAATCCGGAGAACATTTTCGATCGTCTTTACCGCTGCCAACGTCGCACTCCTCTCCTTACTCTTAATTCCATTAATACACGCATACCCCTCTTACAAAAAAAATGCGCCCCATGTTCCCTACTACACTCCGCAACGCCGTGCTCCGCCGTGCCATTCACCCCCGAGGAGCCCGTTTCACGTCAACATCGGCAGAGGCAAAGGCGAAGGATGCATTGGGTAATGCAGCGCAGACAGCTGGAAAGGCTTGGGAGGGTGCGTTGAAGTTTTTGGGTCCTGTTGGTGAGAGGGCGAGCAACTTGCTTGGAGGTGCGTTTTCTTGAATCGAATTGATTATTACTATTCATCCATACCACTTTTACTCTGTCGTTCATTCATTCATTTCTTCTTCTTCACCTTTTCCATATCCCGCATTTCATATCCCATACGATACTCCTTTTCTACATGAACTAAGCCAACCCGTAATCTGACTTGACTTCGTTTTGGGGAATACCCTGTAACAGCATACCGTGAACCCCTGTTCTACAACTTCGCCGTTACTCGTGAAATCATCAAGCAGATCTACAGAGCTGAAGGCCTCGCTCCTCCCTCCCTCAGCACTATTCAGACCGCCTACAAAACAATATGGACCAATGTAACCAACGTCGCATACCTTCGACAAATCGCGGGAAATGGTGACATCGCACGCGTGGGCGTGTACGCTCTCGAGGCGTATGGAATTTTCAAAGTGCGTTACTTATTTTCCCGGTGGCCTTCGATGCGGTGGTTGATGTAGGGTGTGTACTCTTTTTGTGTAGATTGGTGAAATGTTGGGCAGGAGGAGTCTTGTTGGTTATGACCTTCATTAGTGGGAGATGGTTTTCGTCAAGTATACACAATAAATATAGATGTGGCAGGTCACACTATTGCTTTCTTCAGACTTGATTGTGGGGTCGATACTCATTGTAGTGGC
>JABAJX010000102.1:0-12155 GCA_018221735.1 Termitomyces sp. K1Aa
CATTTTTAAGGGTGCGGCTCTTCATTGCCATCGGAAGCAGTCCTCGGTCCTGATGCCGATTGTGGTATGGCCTGCCTCTACAATTACTTTGAACGTTGCGGCGGTGCGGATCGTATTTCGGTCTATAATGTGTCAGCGTGAGCTCTGTTCTTCAGATGGCACCTATTGCAAGATTGATTCTGAAAGTTTTGATCATTACGATGTCGTGTAACAAAAGGCGTAGAAAGAAGAGAGGGCTTGAACTATGACGGGGCGATCGAATCCTTCCTCAGTCCGAAGCTAACAAAGCGTCTAAGGTCCGAAAATACCTCACGGCGCTCTGCGCCACGATTTGGCATATCTGATCCCCCCTGAGAACCACTGATAGGATTTCCTGTGGCCAGCGAAGCCGTTGACGTCGGCGAAGTCATTGTTGCAAAGATGCCTTCCCCATTCATCGCAAGGGGAAGCGAGACACGGCTTCCACCTGGACTGACGAGACTCCCTCCGAGCTGACCAGGACCTGGTGGATCCATGTCGAGGGAGGAAAGGAAGGAAGTGCTGTCCAGGTCAGTTTTTGTACTGGTGATAGTAAGAAAATCGTCAAGGAGGACATTTTGCTGGGCTTTTGGCGTTCCTTTCAGGTCCAGAATCTAAAGAACCGGATGATCAACAGTCCTTAATAGATTGAGGGAAACGATGTATCCACCTTTTGAAAATTTGAGAAGGAGGCGTCACCAATAAGAAGTGTATAGTTTAAAATGAAGCCCTCTGCAGGGTCCTACAGACCAATCTAAGCAACGAGAAAGAGGCAAGGGACGCGATTAGTGTACTGACAACAGGGGTAACAATGACTTTCAGTAAAGCCTCTAGTCGCGTAGTGCTCTTGGTTAAGCCACGGGTATAGCTATGCACGAAGTGAGAAAAGAGAGGTAAATCAGTACTCAGGCCGGCGGTTCACCTTGAGGTTATTAGAGCTTCTCCAGGCATCCTGGCTAGATAGCTTTTAACTTGTTGTAGATCGATCAAGAGCTACGATACGTAAGCACTGAAATCTTGAGGGAAGAGATGCCGAGTTATCATACCTGTTCCGCTCCAATCTCCTTCAGTGGCCGGCTTTTCACGATGGCATTTGTGAATTTCGCTAATATCAGGCTTCGAGCACGGTGACACTAAATCAACAATCTTGTACCTTTCAAGTGTGAGAGAACATGACCGTACCTGCATGCTTTGTCGAACAAATTGCGCAAATATTTCTTCTGTTCCACCAACGGTTTGACAGTTTCAATAACCTGTTCTGCAGCCGATACTAAATCCCCGGCATAAGCTGATTGCCCGCTGACCTGGCTTGTCGCAGTCCATGTCGTCCGAGCCATTGTTGCAAATGCTGCATCGCAAGCAGTCTCGAGCTCCCGTAACTGGATAACAATGGCTGCAGACACCACACTTGAGAAGGAAAGATCAACAAGTCTATGCTGAAGGGCAAAATACAACGAAACACACCTAACGAACATATCTCGCTCCGCCTGAAAGCTGACGCGCTCTTTAAAATCTTCATTGATCTTTTCCCGCATCTTGTCCTCCAGCTATGACAAGTCACGTCTCGTATGAGCACCCGTCGGTAAGGTGATGTAATAGGCAACTTCATACCTCGTGGGCAGTGGAAAGACAGTAATCAGCAGTATTGATCAACTTGCAAGCGTGTTTCAACTCTCGTATGTCATATCGTGTGTCTCCAGAACGACGAGATTGAGGTTGTGACGGGGCCCTGTCATAAAGGAATGGAGTGCCAATAAAGAATTTGCGAAGGATATTCAACAAACCTCTTGAGACTCGCAATTAGTACGTCCTCTGCAAATTCGATGTCAGCGATTGGGTGATACTTCAACCCGTAGAAACACACCTGCATAAATTCGCAACCATTTCTTATGTAATGTACACAGGTCAAACAGAGCTTGGCCCGTCGAGAGCTTCGCACACTGTTCCAAGCTTTGTGCATAGAAGTAGAATAAGTCTGTTGAAGAGGCTAGCACAAGGCCCTCCGTCTCTTCCTCCGTGTTATTCGGAGCATCAAGGGAAGGTCGTGGTGGCGGAGTCCTGCCTTTTGACTTTCGATGGGGTGCAAGCATATCTGTAAGGACTCTGAAAGTGAAATAAGTATATGATCGATAGATGTAGAAGGCACTTACTTGTCCTGAGCATCAACAAAGATACTCATGTGAGGTTCAAAGGCAGCAGACATGGGTTTTGGTGGTACAGCATGTGCACTTGTCGCTGCATTAAGCATCGCTGTGAACTAATGGTCGATATAAGTAAAAGATTATTTAGAGGTCTCAAAAGACACTCTCACATTGGTGGCCCACTTCTTAACCATTGAATTCTCAAACTCTGTCGTGACTTGCAGATACTCGAGTAATGCCTTGACGGTAAGCGATGATCCTGCCTTCGCCAGGAGCATGGTAAGATCGTCTCTGTGCGCGCACGAGCTTCGATTACGCTGCCATGTAGACATATAGGTTACAACAACATACCGGGTAATATCCACAAATTTCGCGAGAAGACACCATCCAACTTTCCATTCGACAGGAAACACCCGACCTTGTTCAACCTCATGCGTCTGTAACATCCGCCGGAACCACGCGAATCGACGGGATAGGTTATCCAGCTGTCCCGCCTCATCCGTTGATCGGAATATACGGCGATATTCCTTGAGTTCAAGGGCGAGATAGCGATCAATGAGGTGGGCCCGGAAGTCGGGCCCTAGAACATCTGTTGCTAAACAAGCATCCGCGATTTGGGGTGCCTTAACAGCCTTGGAGGTGTCTTGCAGAATACTTTAACCATGATAAAAACGGTCACTGAGGGAAGTTTAAGAGAAATTGGGAAGACTCCTACAACGCGTCAAAATCGGCTTCGATTAAAGAGCGAAGGTCGCCTTGTATTGCTTGTATACGCTTCCATACTTGCGAGATTCGTGGGACACTGGCGTAGGATTTGAAAGTCGCAGAAATCTGCTTTACTGCCTATGACAATTGTCAGATGTGGTCATCAGATAAGATTTCGTGAGAGACCGACAGCAAGCGTCTCAGCAATCTCACCGTACTTCTTCTCCTTCACGAGATCTTCCAGTTGTGTCAGCGCATTAACTTCATTATGCAATGCAGTTATTTAGCTATTACTACCAAAATAATGCATAAATGAACTCACCTAGCATCTGCAATCGCTTAAGTGTTGTCATGCTCAGAATGAGGTTCTTCTTTGCGGTATCCAACACTTGTATATCCTTTGTGATATTTCGTACTACTGCCTCCGATTCTGTCGCCTTTTCACGTATACGCAACATTTGTCCAAGAAGGTCCTGTAAGCAGATGAGGTCAGCTAACTAGACAAGTGTTGTGACAGATTTACAGAGATCATCTCTTGTATGAGCTGCATCTTCTCTGGATCCTGACTCTGTCGTAGTTGATCATGTAACGCATCAATCTCCTTCTGAAGTTGCTGCTGTGTTTCTGCCAATCGAGTGTTAACAAAGTCCAGGTGCGCGAGTGATTCCTCTGTTTACATTTAAGGTCAGCAAACGAAGTGTCTTAGCAGGGATGACCTCAGCCAGTCCAGCAACAGATGCGCACCGTTGGGAAACAAGTCGTTGAGAACAGGAACGGGACTAAACGCTATGTCAAGCGAAGGCGCATCGAACGGATCATCCTGGACGTTTCCACTGTGGTCATCGAGGGCTTGTTGTATAGCGAGGATCACCTCATGTGGGAGCTCGTCATTGTGCATTGCAACGAACGGAATTCCACGTCAAAACGCGCGATCAATTACATATCAACCCCTAACCCTAATTTTGGTGCACTATCTGCAGAACTCCACATGTCCGTTTTTATCACACCCGCGCACAGTTCAGAAATAGGAGTCTGAGTTGATCCACTAGGCGCCCATGTGCAATCTTTCTCTCTTCTGTCCTGTCGTGAGCCATGAGTACCAGTAGCGCTCCAGTCGCGCAGATATATGCCGATCAGCCCTCCTTTTCTTGTGCCCAATGTGCTGCAGCTATCGTCGGTTGACTGCAGTCGAGTTGTTCGCAGATAGTACTGATATAACACATGGACAGGCATTACAGGATGAACTCATCAGTAAATCGTTCTCTGGAAGAGATGGACGGGGGTAGTAAGTCGTCGGTATTCAGTTATTCCGCTTTACCTTGATCAATCATCCGCATCCATCTCTTTTGTACAGCCTTATGAATTCGGCGGACAATGTCAAGTTGGGGCGACGAGAAGAGCGAGCGCTCTCGTATGTTCTAGCACAAATTTCCATCGCGCTCTGAAACTGACCCCTATTGACTAGAACTGGCAAGTACACCGTCGCGGATGTCTTCTGCTTGGGGTGTAACGACCGTATTGGCTGGTTTTATCACACAGCGAGTGACAGTACACAGAGGTACAAAGAAGGTCAGTCTAATCCTGTCCAATCTGACTTTGGGCATTTCCCTATTCGATCCCCGCAGGTAAATTCCTTCTCGAACGAGAGAAACTTGTCAAGGAGAACGCATGGAAGTTGGATGAATGACCGATCCGGTTTTTGAGACTTGAATGCTAACTTCAACATACACTACATGGAACAACAGGGAAACAATTCATTAAAAAAACACGGTTAGACATCAGGATGAGGGGGGAAAAGTTGATTGAAACCAAGTATATATGACTGTTGGTTCATCCAGAACGCCGCATTCAATCCTTGCCAAGCTGATGAGAATGGCGAAAGCTGCATGTGGACGTTTGTCTTACACCTGCAATGTTCAATCGTACCTTGTGCTCAGACCACAGGGGACACTAATAAGAATGTCCATGAGCACGTACAACACCGATCGCCTGTCCCTCTCATCTTCCCGCCGTATCTCTAAGTGATGTACACTCCATCTCCGAGTCCGTTATCTAAAAGTTTCTCGTTGCCACAAAAGACGATGTGTCCTACATCACGAGCAAAGAGTGGCGGAATACGTGGTTGTACCTTGTTCTTCTTCTGCTTCTTTCTTTTCGTCAACCTTGTATCTGTATCATCCTTTGGGAGGTCTATATCCATCCGATCTCCGTTTATCGGTATGCTTGTCGCTTCAGTCCCGGACGTACCAGAATCCACCAGGAGTGGGTTGGTCTTTATTACATCGTTTGCTGCTATGACATCTTCCCTGACTGTAGGAGGAGCTGGTATTCTTCGTGAAACCTTACACTCTGTGCAAGTGTATATCATAGTGCAACCATCAGAGGGTGATTCTGGAGATATTATGAAGATTAAAATGACTTTAATGGGGACGCGCAAACATACTCTTCACGCGCACTGTAGCCGTTGCACCTGGAATCAACGTCAAATCACATCCTTTGCACAGAGTTCGCTTTACACCGGGATCGCTGGTATTACATGAAAGAGATTAATTCCCGAACAGGAGACTTGAACTTACATTTTGACCGTAGTCTTTTGACCGACGGATTTCATCGTCGCGATATACGATCTAGAAAGTTCGCTTGCGGTAGTGACATGTCTCAAGGGTTTATTTCTCCTTTTTTTCGTTGTCTTGACATCCGTTGTACTGGGTTTGATGTTTGTGTTGACAGTGGAACTTGAGGTCGCCGATTGTTGGGAGGATGGAAGAGTATTGAGATACACGCTGGCCTGGTAGAGGAAATTCAGGCGCTGTATAATATCGCGATTGGGGACACTGTTTGCCGTGGGTGTGTCGTCTTTGCCCTTCTTCGCCATTACTAGCCTTTAGGAAAGTCGTTGAAAGAGATTGAACCGGTTCGTCGGCCCGCTTTTCGCTATTCGGCTTCGTAAGGGCACGTGCACAACTTTTTCGACATCGGTCTCAACCGTCTTCATGTTCCCCACCGTTGTCCGACTTTCAAAGGCCTCCAGAAGGCCTCTGACGCCCAAGAGAGGAAACAAAGACTACTACAAAGGTATTCATTCCAGAATTTTTGCGACCTAACACTAAATCTGACTTCAATCACACCCAAGGCACACGGCAGGCGTTTCTACCTGGTGGTTTGCGTACAGGCGCTCCTGGAAAACATGTCATAGGAGGAAAGGCAAAATACCGTCTTCTTGATGAGAAAGTTCGCGTATTCGTCGCGCCACCGATTGAAGAGATTCTCTCTTCCCCCGTATGTGCCTAACCATATTCGGCTCTCAAAACTAACTAGTTTCATCCAAACAGCTAAAACCATACGTCTATGTCGACGCTCATCTTAAACGTATAGAGGCACGGGCCGTTTGGGGTCGCTTCGCTGACTCTCGTGGCCTCTCTGCCGAACATTTCCTTCGAGTTGCGCGAGAACAGACAGGCGAAGAACTGCAGTTGCCTGATACGTCGACGGCAGTTACACCTACCGAGGTAGAAGCACCATCACAGAGGATTATTTTGGAGGAGTTACCGCCGAGTACGAGCCAAACGACTGCCGGGAAGGCGCCGTGAGTTATCAGCCTGTATATTTTCTTTATGTTATATGTACGTCTTTGATACACACTTAATTCTTGTTCATCGTGCTTTGAAACAGTCTGAAGCCTAAGATGAAGTCGCTCTTTCCTGGACATCAAAGATATCTGCAATTGCACTCAAGATTCTTATATTCGGTCGTCACTGTAACGAAGTCGTTCGTTGGGTCAACCAAACAAGCCTGACTTCTGGGCTTTTGGCTGTTAATAACAAACATATCATTAGAGTATAACAGGCTATACAAACCTTGATAGGGCGCTTCAAATATTGTTTCATTGCAGAGGTTCTTAGATATGGCCGTAAGAGATACAGTGTTTGTCAGAGGCCATACAGGATATCATTCAGAATATGAAGCTCCTGGATACGATGAAGAAATTTGCGTCTGTCCCATGGCTTAGTTGGTTACGGCGTCCGACTGTTATACTCAAGTCTCTCTGGGACAGAAGGCAAAGACAAAGACAAAGACAAGCTTCAACGTTTGAATTGCGAACTTGAAGATTGTATTTTTCTTTGTTGCTTGATCGACTCACATGACCAGAAACTACGATTATTTCCGCGCCTTACTCGGTAAGACGTATTCTGCACTGGACATCGACATGGATCACTCACTCCACGCTAGCCATGCCATCCAAGGTGAACATGATATGCCCATGGGTCCCATGTGCTCGATGCACATGCTCTGGTACGTCTTTCATTTCCAGATTTGAATCCAATGGCCTACCAACAGATGGATACAGGAACACCCAGATCATTGACACATGCATCGTCTTCCCGTCATGGCATATACGCAGCACAGAGGGATTTGTATTCTCTTGTCTGATCATCGTCTCCCTAGGTGTTTTCTATGAATGGCTTCGTGCATTTCAAAAGCAGTATAATATTCGTCTTGCGCGTTCCCTGGTGTCTGAGAAGGGCAAAGGACGTGCTAGTCCAGGAAATAGCGGAAGAAATAGCCCAGAATCTGATTATGAGGAAAGCGGACTGTTGAACGGCAGGAGAGTGAAGAAGTCAGCAGTCAAGTACGTCGTCTTTTTGTCGACCTTTCAGTCTCACGTTGATGATGTTTGTAGCATGCCCATTCCATTTCTTCCTCGCGTGATCAGGGCATTATTATATGGCCTGACAATCTTCCTTTCGTTCTTCCTCATGCTCGTTTTCATGACATACAACGTCAGCTCTTCGCCTACATCTCGTAGTTTCAACCCTTGCTGATTGGTTGAGCAGGCATATCTCATCATTGCCACAGTCCTTGGTGCCGCAATAGGCCATTACATCTTTGGTTCTAGCATAAACGATCTGTCATCCGAAACGTCTGGTCCTAAGACCATGGCGTGTCATTAACTCGGAAGGAGTGGAACTATCTGACTCACTGCTACTCTATTCACTGCGAAAATCTAACAGTGCTGTGTTGACTTGTGTAATCTTTGTGACTATGAACACCATTTTCACTTGTATACCATACAATCAGAAATCTCAATTCACCAATTCTTTATCTTTGGACCAGTGTCAAGGAACTACTCAAATGAATACAGAGGTAGACGTTCTAGGGTCCGTTCACTTTGATTTAAGTCGCTTGCAAAATAAAGGAACAAATTGGATTAGAAATACAGCCGTACACACAATCAAGCCGTCTTCATCTCGGTGTCCTCATCTTTCTTTGTTAGACCTTCAGCAAGCAACAGCGCGTCAATCTCCGCAGGTCTATATATCTTCGCTTTTGGCTGTTTCGTTTCTGGATCAAGAGTCAAAACGGCAAATTCAACTACCAACAAACCAAGAGTCATTGATCAGAACTTCAAACAAATGAAGCCAGTGGTGAACTCACGTTTCTCACTACTCAATGTCGTACTATCCATCGTCTTGCTCATTGTCCTAAGCACAAGACCAATTGCATCCTTAACCTCAATCGTGTCCTTGTACTCTTGCTTGAGAAGGCTCTGTGCAGTCCCGTTGTTCGCGCCGATACATGTTGCCTTCCACCCCGAATAGTTACCTGACGGGTCCGAGTGGTATAGTTGGAACTGATAGTGTGGATCGTAACCGGCGTAGAGTAAGGAGACACCGAATGGGCGGAGGCCTGTTTCCAAGTAAACGAACGAAGATGAGAGTGAATGAAGGGGGAAGAGGCTTCGTTGGTGACGCAACGTACCTCCGTACTGTGTATACCCCTGCTTCATATCGCACAGCCGTTGTGTCAGTAGCTCAACTGGTATATCCTCGTTATACATGAGCAGATGCCGCTGTGCCGCCGTCCGGGCGAAATTGATGAGCGAGTTCGCATCGGCTGTGAGTCCCGCGACGCCACCTATCACATTTCTAGAGTCCCAAAGACGGCCACGCCATATCGTTAATTTTCCTAAAGTATAGTCCATGATGTCTAAAGAGAAAACGCACGAGTTCAAGAGATAGATCTTTTCACCACTACCACCGTACCCTCCTTCCTTCGCACCTGACAGGTCAAGGAGCTTTCCAGTAACCTTCTTTTCGGCTGCTAAAACGACTCCATCTGTCGCAAGGACGCCTAGTACTGTCCCAGCATGCGAAATGGCCTCCATGGCATATTCAACTATGATGGGGTTAAATGAGTGTCTTGGGAAGGTGCTGGAGATCACTGACTCTGATAAAGCCGGCCTGGTAAGCGTCAGTGTAAGTTCATGGATTTGAAAGAGATAGAGTATACCTTCTGGTGAGAAGATAGTTGTGCGACCTGATTGGAGTTCATGCTATTTAGTTAGCATTCGGGGACACTGATCTTGCTTACTATCGTAACGTCTGGCCTGTAGATTTTGTGATCAGAAGGTACATTTTGGCCAATCAATCGAGGCGGTCGAGGCCGAAGTTGGTGGGGATTGGTCTCACAAACGAACCCGCCCAATTGTCCACAAAGCGTTTGAACTCTTCGCGTTCAGCTGGAGAAAGCTGGAGATGCAAACTCTCATCCGTTTTTCTGCATTCGCTATGATGCTCGCCTATGTCTTCTTCCTCCATGCTCATACCATCTGAGTCCTTGTCTTTCTCCTCATCCTCCGCTGAATCGTCCTTTCCCTTATACGACCCAATTCTCATCAGACCTTGGTACGGCCCCCAATGCTTATCGCGACCCAGTCCAAGCATCTGCCTAACCAAATCAAACTCCAAATCGTTATCACAGACCGGCAACTCGTTCCAAACATCCTCGTCCTCCCAGACTTGCTCAAAGAAACCATCTCCCAAAGGCGACTGCTGCAATGCCCCATCTGTCAATGCATCAAAAGCATATTTCACTTGACCTCCCTTGCTAAAGAAAGAGTCAACACCCCTCTCCGACGTGCTTCGCGCGACAATCGTGTTTGCGCTCAACGGTTGGCCCGTGCCGTCAAGAAAGTCTGCGATCACAGCAAAGATAGACTGCCAGCCAATGTAGAATGTCTTGTACATGGAAAAGTAGAGATGCGGTGGGAGATAGTCAGACACGCAGTCGACCAGCATTTCTGGGTCGCTGCATGGGACGCGGTTCTTGAAAAGGCCCATCGCTAATGAGTCGTCCATCATCTCCTTGGCCTCCTCAGCGCTACCTGCCATGTCTCTCAGCCGAAATCATGTTGACCTCAAATAGGAATATACGTACAATAGAGGCGGAATCGCATACGCTTGGACAGCCACCCCCCAGCGCAAACACCACATGTACAGCCAAACTTGCGCTTGGCTATGTACTCCTCCAATCTGTCAGATATGGTCGTTTCTCCCACTGCGCGCTTGATCAAAAACTCGCATTCTAATTGGTTACTGTCGTACCCCTTCCATTGACCCAACATTGACTCTGAAAATGTTCGCGAGGATTCCATGGCAGCTTTCAGACTCTCGAACGGCGTTGTGCCCTCGACATTGTTGGCGTTCTTCATGTCCTTATCTACACCCAGCTCCAGGAGCACTCGCACCGCATTAGGATTCGCTGTGCAGAGTGCGAGGTGGATGGGAGTGTATCCATATGCATCGGGCTCGTGTAGAGAGGCTGGATTACTTTCGTGGTGGGATCTGATGGTGTCAATGACCTCTTGCCCTTTGGAATTTGCGATGGCGGAATGTAGGGGATATTTCTTTGTGATCTCTTCTTTAGAAAGGCCTTTGATCTTAGAACCGTTCGTTTCGCTGTCTTCCCCTCTTTCAGTGGCATCTTCCTCCGAAAGAATCGCATGCGATGGATGGGCGGGGTCGGTCGAATATCCGAAGAAACCCGTACGTCCAACACGACGGAAGCCGTTCTAACCACGAAGATAATGGAATCGGAAGCATCACTTCAAGTTTTGACATGACACCTACCTTCTTGAAGAACTTGACCTGCTTCTTTTTAAGCTCTTCATGTTCAGTTTGCTCCATTTTTCCAACTGGCTCTGGCCAGCACATGAGCGTATCTGTACCGGTTTCGACGTACTTTGATCCAATGAGGCTTTCTATCATTTTCGATCCGAGTCCCTTGCCACGAAGCTCCTGAGGCTCAGTATTGTATATAGACTGGCGAAGAGCTCCAGACACACACCTGGTCGTTGACGAACATATCCAACACGTAGATGATGCCGCTGTTATCCAGTTCCTTGCCCCAGACTCCTGTACCACGTCGATTACCCGGCTTGTAGAGCCACGGTTTCACACGACCGGATTTATCAAACAACGCGAGGGAGAACTGTTGGAGCTCGTGGCTGTAGTCGTCCATGACCTCAAGAAACGCGTTCTCGCAAAGATAGCGCAGGATTTTGACAGCATATAGTGACCCGACGTGGCCTAACTTAGGATGGGCTACTTTGAGGTTTATGTTCTTGAAGATGCGGGGATGGTCGTAGTTGCCTTTCATTGAAAACGAGAACGAGCAGTCGTCGAGCAACGATTCTGAGGAGGCCATGTTGATGTTGGTGGTGGTCAAGAAAAAAAGAGGGACGTTCGCTGGCTCTCTTGTACTGCAGTGACGTCAGATCAATCCAACGAAATCATACTTCGACACCTTTCAATTTGTTGATTGTATCTTCTGCTCTCTCTGCTGTATCGACAGGCTCTCAGAAAAGTTCGCTCGCACTCGTGGACTTTTTCGATAGACACACCTCCAGAATTGACGCTCATCGAACACCCTCACTGACAATGGCATCAGCACTCAACAGAATTCTGGGTCAAACGAACCTTGAACATATAAGGGCCATTCTAGGTCACCCTTCAATGTTGATTAGGACCTTCTCTCCCACTTTGTGAAGTCAAAGTACGGTCAGAAATTCGTAGTAGTGAGTTTCCAATCTAAATGCATCTGATTATCTGGTCTTGTGGCGCAGTTCCTTGCCACCTCTATCCTCTTCTACGATCGCTGACTCGGAAACGGTTTTCTGCAGCTATCAAAATACTTAAAACCAAGCTAACATTCAAATGCCATAAGGTGGCGTCATCCCCGGTATTTCCTGATTCATTTCAGTGTGTTATGGGTGCTGACTCATGGTGTCCAATGCTATAGACTAGTACTTAAAGATCCTTGTGACTAACAATGTCGGAATCTCAGTGACTGTCAGTCGATCGATTTAGTACGGTGTTCACAACTGTCAGGACGGGTACGGAGTATGACTCTGACGGGCCATACTCTTGAGTGGCGTATCATAACATCATGGAAGCGAATAGGACTTACCGCATTAATCCAGAACTAGTTCAGTCGAATGGAGGAAAGTGC
>JABAJX010000102.1:12258-25630 GCA_018221735.1 Termitomyces sp. K1Aa
AGTCTATTGCGTGACATCGAAAATGCCGTATGTCGATTCATACTCGCTTAAAATCTTCGTGTGCTAAGGCCAGTGCTCTAGAAAGGAATAAAGCAATAGAAATCTATGCTTCTTCATGTCATGCCCGGGGTTTGGACTGAGGATATGTTGACGTGATGGACGTTGAGGATATGTTGGCATAATAGAAGTTCAATCAAGAGCTTCTAGTCGCGAATACTCCCCACCTTCGACGTCGTGAATATTGAGAAGATAAAAATAGTCTTGTAGCGTGACAGTAAGTTTTCTCGATATAAAAGACCCATAAATTATTGAGAAAAATAGGCAGTCACAATTCTCCCGACTTCATCAAACAGGATGCGTTGGTACTACAAGAGTAAGCTCCCCTCCTTGTATTCGACCCCAGGCGTTGACGAGTTTATACAGTTGTCTTCTTTATCGTCTTAACGACGTGCATGTCTTGTGCCGTCGGGCTCGATTTCACGGGCGCAAATTGGATCTGGATCCCGGGTCGTGCTGCTGACGGCGTTACCTACCCTCCTGGTAACGCTACCTTCCGTCGAGATTTCACGGCCACGAATGGCAAGGTTCCCATCTCCGCCAATATCCTCATAACCACCGATGATGCCTTCACGCTCTATATCAATGGCAAACTGGTTGGCACCGGAGATACGTTTACGTCCGCCCATCGTTATTGTGTACCTCTGGTAAACAATTGCAACGTTTTTGCTGTAGCAGCACAGAATTACCAACCGGACGCTGCGGGGAACGCAGCTGGCGTTCTTGCTGCTATCCAGATCCATTATAGTGATGGTTTTGTCGATACCATTGTCACTGATGGGGAGTGGCATGCAGTCAGCGGAACTCCAGCTGGTTTTGAACAGGTTGCATTTGATGATAGCTCTTGGCCCGCGGCTTTTGTTGAAGGCTCTTATCCTACTACTGCCCCGTGGAATCTGCCACAGTACGCGATAACGATTCCTCCAGAAAGCCAGAACCCTGGCCCATCTTTGCAGTCTGCTCAATGGATCTGGACCAATGAGCTCACTGGTCCGGGGTCCAGCGTGCCCATCGGTTCGCGTGCCTTCCGCAAGATAGTCACCATTCCCAATGGCCGACTTGTCACGCAGGCCAAGATCCTCATCGCCACCGACAATGCATTCACCCTCTATATCAACGGACTTCTCGTCGGCTCTGGAGAATCTTTCACCGTTGCCAACCGTTATGTTGTCAACTTTCCTCCCACTTCACGCGTCGTCATCGCTGTTTATGCAACAAACGTACCACCTGGCGGTCCAGCCGGTGTGTTCGCTGCTTTTGATCTTGCAACCTGCGATTGCTCTGATGATGTATACTTTGTCACTGATGGCTCATGGAAATACAATCTGGGTACCCCAGCGGGGTTCATCTCGCCTGATTATAACGACTCGGCTTGGGCCTTGGCAGTCACTGAAGGTGGTTTTGGTGCCCAACCTTGGGGGCCGACGACAGTCCCAGAAACCAATTCACCACAATCACCCCCTGCTAATGGTGCGCCTGACGCACCACCCGCAGACGTCGTAGTGTGAAATTGAAGGGTGTGTGAAGGGTGTGGCGAGTGATCTTGCATTATGCAACCCAGCCTCATGTGACTCTTGTATACTTTTCCACCATTGACTTCTTTTGCATTATCTGACAGGCTCATACCTCTTCGCTTCTTACGACTGATTCTTATTAAAGCCTTTCATTTCAAATTTGTTTGTTTTTTGTCCCTAGTTTGGATTGTACTACTTAAAACTTCAAGTGAAACAGATTTTGGTATCGTTTTGTGAATGCGCGGGAAGTTTGAAGCCAGCCATATGCATTGACCCCCGAATTCCTAGTGGGGGCTTAGACCGGCAAATTCAGGCACCAAAAAGAAGTGTCCACGCCACCAACTGGACTGTTTTAGTGCGATAAGTACTTAGAATTATACCACAGATAAAAATGACCCCAAAAAACAGGAACAGGATTTGATATACAGAGATTCGGCTTCTCGTCAAATACCATTGCAAAGATTACAGAACCATCGTTCGTGTTTACCTTCCCCCAGCCCAAAAACTTGTCATGGCCTCGATAACCCGCGGATTCAACGCTCTTCCACCTTTAATGGAATAGCCTTCGTCATCATCGTCCATCATATCGTCGTCGTCGTCGTCCATCATATCATCATCATCGTCCATCATATCGTCGTCGTCGTCATCACCAAAAAGATTATAAGGCCCCCACTGCTCTCTAGGATCAAGACCAAGCTGTCGTCTTACCAAAGAGAACTCTAGATCATTGTCACAGGTAGGCAAGCTCGTAAACTGGTCTCCAAAATCCGTCTGCTCCGAGTCAAAACTATTGTCACCCAGCGGCGATTGATCTCGAGACGACTGTGTAATTGCGTCAAAAGCGTATTCGATCTTTCCACCCTTGCCAAAGAAGAACGATACACCTCTGTCCGAATAAGTGCGCCTGAGGATGGCATTCTTATTCAACGGCTCATCGGTGCGCTCGAGAAAATAGTATATCGCGTCAAACATGGACTGATATCCAACGTAGAATGTCTTGAAGATAGAACTGTGGAGTTTTGGTGGAAGGTAATGTGTCACATTGTCAATCATATGGTCGCCAGGAACTCCCCGTTCAAAGCCCCCCATCTCGAACTCCATGCCAGATGCTGCCAACCCAGCATCGCCTATCAGTCTATTAGATCCAGTAACCCCCAGGAGTGACGAGTGTTAACATACAAAGAAGGCGAAAGCGCATGCGTTTGCTCAGCCATCCCCCAGCACAAACTCCACAGGTGCAGCCCCACTTACGCTTTGCAATGTACTCTTCCAAATTGTTGGAGATCAATGGCATGCCCAGTGCTTGTTTGACAAGAAACTCGCATGTCAACTCCTCCCTGGTGTAACCTTTCCATTCAAGGCCAATTAAACAGTCAAGAAACTCGCGTGACGACCGCATTGCACTGGAGAGCCCCTCAAGCGGCGTAATTCCTTCTACGTTCTTTGCGTCCTTCAAATCTTCTGTGACATCCAGCTCCAAAAGGACTCGCACCGCGTTTACATTTCCCCTTCCTAGAGCAGCATGAATAGGAGTGAGACCTAAGTCATCGGAAGTGTGAATGGAAGCTGGATCCGACTGATAGTGACTCATTATCGTGTCTATTACCTCTTGACCTTTCATGTTAACAACAGCGGAGTGAAGTGGATATCTTTTTGTGATTTCATCGGGCGAAAGATTATCAAGAGCCGAGGCATCAAATTCTTTACCTTGCTCATCAGCGTCGCCAGTGACTGGTACGGAGTGAGAAGGATGTGTTGGGTTGGGAGAATAACCAAAGAACTTTGTGCGACCAACACGCCGGAATCCATTCTAACAAAGGAAATATTGAGCGTTTTTACTTCGAATATAAGGTTTACAACAGCTCGCCTTTCTCAAAAATGCGATTTGTTTATCCTGAAGACATTTCCAATCGGATTTATCAATCCATTCAGTGGGAGTAGGCCAGCACATGAGTGTATCACAATCGTTGACATGTTGAGACTCTGCGACGAGTTTCTTCAGCATAGTCGAGCCTAACCTCTTTCCACGGACCTAATTAAATAGTTCGATACTAGGGCTTCGAGAACGAGGCACATTCATACCTCCGGGACGACAGATATATCTGTCACGTAGATGATTTCGCCGTCATTTAATTCGCTTCCCCAGCACCCTGTGCCGCATCGATTTCCAGGTTCAAGAAGCCACGGACGCACAAAGCCATTGTTATCATAAAGCCCAACAGAAAAGTGCTGCAGTTCATCGTTATTGCCATCCATGATTTCAAAGAACGAACCCCGACAGAAGCGACGCTGAATCTTGATAGCGGACAAGGACTCGACGCGGCCTAATCTTGGATGGGTAGCCTCCAAAGTGATGTTTTGAAAAACGCGCGGGAATTCATCATCTTTCTCAGTTGAGAAAGTAAACGAGCAGTCTTCTGGTTGGAACGAGGACATAGTGGTGGAGAAAGAAAGGTTTGTCTCACTCTCCTTTATTACGTCAAGTTCATCATACACCGTCACCCCTAAAAATACACATTCCCAAATATTCCATGTCCGCCGAGGCTGTTATAGAATGCAGTGGCTTAAGAATGTTGGAATATTCTTCCAATCAGCATCACTCTGGATCGTCCATGAGAAAGGAGAAAATGGTCGAGATGAACGAAAAATAATCTCAGAGTTAGATGAAGAATAGAACATGGGTATGCTCGTACAAATGGGCCTCTTCCACCTCATCCTCAGTCCATCGATTTATGAGTCGGGTCACTGTAATCGTGGATCGTCGACTGTCTGAGAGCTATCCTGTTAACCTGAAATGAAAATCTCATTAATTCCCGGATAAGAATCGGGAAGACGTCGTACCAGAGGAAGAAATTTGACTAGTCCAACATCCAAGTTCCATTTAAGACTTCTCAAGATCTGATGTCACAGCCAACGAGCTCATTAAGTCCTTCCACTGCCTTTCTTACTTGCTCTTCTGTGCTGTCCTGCAACGACACCACGACGACATCATCTTCACCCACTGGGCTCTCCAGCGTTTTCAACTGGCTATCGAGCATTGAAGCCTTCATGAAGTGTCCTGGGCGTTTCTGCATACGCTCATGCAAGACATTCCTATCGCCGTCGATAAAGACAAAGTATGCCATAGGCAATGTCCTCGGAGCAACTTCTCCTTCCATTCTCCTTCGACCGCGCAATATCTCCCGGTAGTAGTGTTTTAGTGCTGAACTGCTTATGACAACGCCTCGCTTGAGTGCTTTTTCCGCGTCATGATCGAAAGTTATAGATTCGGCTGTTCTTCGAATGAGCGCAAGCCAAGGTTCACGGTCAGCATCCGTTAAAGGAGTACCGGCGGACATTTTCGCTACGTTCGATGCGGGGTGGAGGTCATCTCCTTCAATGTAGGGAAATCCCAACGACTGGGCCAATGCACTTCCAAGTGTCGATTTACCTGTGCCAGAAACGCCCTTTCGTAGTGGAGGATGAGTAAAACCAAAAAGACAGAGATCATTATCGATCAGTTATGATGAAGGATGTGGTCAGTTGGAGAGGTTAGTATTTATGTAAAGGTGGGAGCTTACCATCACAACGATAAAAATGGGATCGCGGCCCGATCCTTGAGTTGATGACATTGCTAGTAGTCAATATCTGACGCTGGCGATGTTACTGTCGAGTTTAGAAGTATGTATGCATCTTCAGAAATCCACAAAATGCAGGATGGAGTTCGGTCCGGAGACCCGGATAATCTCTTGGATTGGCCCCAACAAAAAAATTGGTTGAGAAAACTGTCTAATAATTTGGAGAAGTACCAACAGAATAACATGTTTCGATTCGCTAATAATAATATAGGAATGCGTGCTAACCGGTTGCAAATCTATTCAGTAGTACGTGCGCCAATAGCCATGGCGCCTGTCGTCACGAGAAGATTCTGTATGGGAAGGGAAAAGACATAGGCCTACCGTCCCAGACAATGTGCCACCAAAAAAGCCGATGTACGGGAGAAGTCACAGGGATGGTCAATGAGGGGAAGGGTAGAGAGATGAAGGGAGGTATGGTTGTGGATGAAGATGAGGAGTGGTATTGAAATGGTGCTGTCAAATCGGGATGTAAGAAACGAGAAAGGCGACAACGAATTCAGGAAAACGTAGCGCTAGGATGGACATCAAGTGATTAACAAAAATTAACAAAGAATATGGGTGAAAATGAATGGGACCAGAACACTGCCCAAAAATAAAAGTGAGGACAGGAGCCGGTACAAAGTTTTACAGATGAAGGATGTGAGATGGCACGGAGGAGTTGTGGCGTGTCCATAGAAAGAAGGTATGTAGTAGGACAGTAGAGGCGGAGAATTGATACATTTGACAATCGAGACTTAATTCTTGCTCGTCGTGTTATGAGAAAATCGAAGGTGTCACAGGTTCAAACACACAAACACGTCGTTATAGTGCTCTTGAGACATAGACCAGTTTCCCTTGCACTGCCAGGTACGGTCAATCGTTATCGAGAAAGTAGGGTCTGAGAGATTCCAAACATGTTTTACGGGAGGGGCGACGCCGGACCTTGCAAGGGGGAGTTTGAAAATTTGGGCGAGAAAATGATAGAATTGTACGCAGGCGGCGGTATTTCGTAAGCGGTACCCGGTACTGCATCCTCGGCCCAATGCCTAAGGTTGCCAGCCACTTCCTTGTAGATCATCACATATTGCCCGTCTTCCGTGACGTTGCCCTGTAGATGCAGTGGCGTCTCCCGAACATTGCCCTGTGAACTTGATGTGGGCGGCGTCGGCAGCGTGCGCTGGCTATACAGTGGTTGTGGCCGCCATTTCTCACGTTCGTGGCTGTGGCTCACGCTGCGTGTACGGGCGCGGATAATAGGTGGCTGTCTGGAGTCAGGTTGTAAGGCTATCGTCGGCACCTGGGGGGGTCGAGGTAGCTGTCGAGGTCGTCGTAGCACAGCCGATAGGTCGGGTACAGGAACGAGTGGGACAGAGGATCCGCTCGCTGCCTCAGAATTGACTGATGGGGATGTTCGTGGGCGCGGTGGTGTTGATCTCGGGCGTGGGATTAATGGGAGTACAGGAGGAAGGACGGGAATGTCGGGAAGGCGACGAGCACTAGGACTCCGGGTTAAATGGGAGGAGGCTGGTCGTAGGTGCGGGCTGTGGTTCGCCTCAGAGTCGGTGTTGTTGAAGTGTGTGGGGATCGGCGGTACAGGTGGAACGCTTTCATTATCATTGTAAAAGGATGGATCAAGATAGGTGTGGGCGGGGGCAGCGCCGCGCGAGACGGGGGAGAAAATTGATTCGGAGACAGGACTATGCGTTTGTGTCGTCGTAGACGAGATATACACGTGTTCGCTGACGCTCTCAGATTCTGATGTAGATGGCGCCAGACTAGATGATCGTCGGTTCTGATAGATAGAATGCCCGTACTCAACTTTCGCTATGGGTTCAGAAGGAATGGATGATGGTGGGGTGAGCGCTTCCATGGAGGAAGACCGAGAGGAGTACGACGAATCGGAGAAGCTTCTAGGATACATAGGCTCGCCGTACATGACTTTCCTCCATTGTTGAGTAGAGGTGGAAAAATTGCTTGGAGCGGACTTCGGAGTTGTAAGGCCGTGAAGGTCGGTAACATCTCTTGTCAAAGGAGAGATGTCCACGACTTGGAATTGTGTCCAAGCTTGCAAATCGGTAACAAGGAAAAGCGCAGTGACCAACATATAGTCAAGCAATATCGTAGAAACCCCATGGTGGACCCGCATAGGGCGGGCATCGTTTTTATCATGTAGGGTTTCAAATATTTGGAACTGTGGGTGGTCATCAAGTAGGTCCAATGTCGCAATCGGCCCTTTGACTGCCGTCGTCGTACACTAATGGAATTTGAGTAAGGTGAAGGGGTAGATTCCAAACTCAACGCACCGAATACGTGCTCCCTTGCCGCTTCCATTTCAAGCTCTCTGGATAATTCGGTATGGAGAATTTCCTTCCACTGATAGATCGGGTAAACACGGAAAATATACACAAGGTGGCCAACATACCTTGAGATTGTCCCGCGCTTAAGGAAAGTTTCGCTGTTTTGCCATATGCCTCTCATCTGTATGACCACTCCGTCCACAGTATTCTTCCCCTTCTGAGGAATGATTTTAGACCACCTTATTTCAGCAGTTTTGGTATCTCCATCCCACGGATCAGCCCGCTTGATAGTAGTCGTTGGCCCAATGGTCTTGATAGTATAAAGAGGTTGTTCGGTGACATTGTCGGTTACTGTCGAATCCAGAAACGAAGATGAGGAAAGCTTCAGAGTAAGCAAAGGTGTCTTCTGAACATCTTCGACCTGTCTTCTGAACATGGGTACCACGGACGCCAGCACAGAGGTACGAGAAGAGGGAATAGAGTATACTGAAGTCAGATTAGAGCTTCCTGGGCGGTCTGAGCGCACAGCGTCAATGGAGGGGTCAGCGACTACACCCTTTGCCATGGAAGGATCGGGACAAGCATGAGAAATCCTCTCTGTAGATGGGAACGGATGTATTGACACTTAGAGATGCTGATATAAGCCTGTAATGCAGACGCATCACGGCAAAATAAATGCATATCTGGGCCTCATGGCAGGTGGTGTGATGAGCGGCAGCGTGTGGGCAAGTCATGGTCCATCAGATTATCAACAAGTCCACCGGTCATATCCGGTCAAGTTTTCCAGATCTGTTCAATAGTCCCAGCTGTACCGACGAGAGCCTATTCAGAGCCAAAGACAAGCGCATGGAGCTCACTCTGCTGAACCAAACTCGACTTACGATGAGAAAAACTTTCAGACAAAGCGTCGCCTTTACTGTCACGTAATCAATGTAAATTGCACAAATAAACACCAACTGCAATTCAACTTCAACCAGAACCATCCTTTTTGCCAGCAACCACCATCATTGCTTGTACCTTCAAACTCTCTGCATCATGTCCTCCAGTGTAACAGATCCCAAGTATGTCTTCTCATACTTCCTGGCGCGTGATCTGATATGTACTCAGGGCCACCGCAACGACTGATGCTGAAAACGTCGCGTCTCCCGACAACAAAGGAAAGGGGAAAGCCTCCGCTGCTGATGAGAGTATGGAAGTAGAACAGGAGGAAGATGAGGAAGACGATGATGATGGAGAAGAAGAGGAGGAAGAGGACGACGCAGAGGTTCGTATCCTACTCCGTCGCGTTTTCCTACTGTTATCATATCCTTTTCACGCGTCTGATCCACTTTTTTGCGTGAATTCTATTTTTTATTCCTCACGACCCTCCACAATACTTGAGAGTTCCACTGACGTGTCTTCTATTCTTAACAACAGGAAAGCCTCGAGGAAATTGATCCCTCCGCGATACTCTCTACCGGCAGACGTACCCGCGGCGTAAAGGTCGATTACACCTCTGAGGAGGCCCTCAAACGTGCTGGGCTTACGGCCAATGACAATGAGAAAGAAGATGACGATGACGATGATGTCGAGATGAAGGACTAGATTAAAATCAGGGTCGCGAAGATACCGCGAAATCTCTGTATCGAAATTCCTCCACCTCATGGTCCCGTCAATAGTGTACTTCCACGTTTTGACATACCTCCGCCCCTTGCAACAAATGTTCTTTGACATCCACTGGCACAAGTCCAATAACGTAACATCATGGACTCTTTCTCACGGCCTTTCTACCTGCCTCTCAGAAGTGCTCAGCTCACTACTTACCTTGGGCGAATACACGCTTGTTGTCGCCTTTCACCGACTGATACCACGAGTTTCATCCCCCCTTCCGCGATGTCTTCATAAATCGGTCCTGACACACACTGTTTCTAAAATAGATTGATAGGTTAGACAACCTTTGTTGCCTTCGTGTTATGCTCAAAGTGACTTGTCACTATTGATTTGTGGCTCAGCTGTATTGATAGCTCCTTACTCGCACTAACTGACCGATCATATGTCAAGACTCAATTCGATAGCCTACGGCTCCGCTTGGATATTAGAAAAGGGTCCACACGACATACAGGCTCGTCATCCTGCTGGTTGATTTCACCATGAACCCGGAGTTGCTGATGAGACGGTCAGAATGGCAGAGGTTGTTCAGCTTGCGAGAGATGCATTATGCATACCAGGATTAATATTTCCTAGCAATTGCTCAACATCCAAGATCGTAACTTACCCACCTCGGTTCATAACGCCGCACCGCCCGCGGAGCCGACACAGAGGTCCAGGGAAAGCCGCGAAAGTATGTACCAGTAGAACCTTCGAAGCTGAACACTATATAGCATTCTCGACATACTGTGATCGCCCTGTTCATTCGGAGCTTTCACAAGAATTAATTTTGTTGTACCGTTGGCACCCTCTCATGATCTCAACATTGATTTCCAGGCCCACTCTGGCTAATCACTGATGTACTCGATGACCACACTTATTCGGTCCTTAGTATATGGAGCTGACTTGAAGTCTGCGTCTAGCATGTACATAAGTCCTCATGAAAAAGGTCATCACTGTTGGTTCACATCCATTTCATTTCGATTGACAATGGTGAAATTTTCGGGCGCATTCATGGTCCAGGTATCTGTCTGGTTGAAACTTGACACCGAGGCTCCGATTCGTGCCCGCCATCACGGCCTTTTGAGCTCCGGCCCTCCTTCGAACAGCATGTCCTTGCTTGGTGATTCAAAGTGATTCGCCACCGGTGAAGTTGAATGATATCATGTTCCCGGGTAGTTGTTCGGGGTAGCCGTGTGAGTGCCCTGCTTTTTCTGTTTCTCTGATAGGTGCCAGGGGCTCGTTCGTATGTACAGAACCTTGATCGGATGTTTGCAAGAATATCACCATTGAAATTAGTCCTTCCCACCCAAGAAAGCTTTTCCACCTTCGACAAGATCTTATTCACTCCTCCCCAGGATGATATCTGCCAATGAGGGGGCCATCTCCGCGCCACCTCACTTGAACGTTAATGACTTGATTGATTTTCATTCAAACTTCCATCCTAGATCAACGCGCTGCTGAATGTGAGAGCCGACATCAACATCGTGATATGTATTCTGATAGCCCACTAGCGAGTCACGATGTGCCACAAGTCCCTGATGCTAGCGCTATCTATGTACAGGGACCTCGGGATTGTCCAGGACCGTCCACCATGATAAACTTTGAGTCCTTGAGTGCCTGAAGAGCGATCTATCCACAAATATGATTGTTCCGCCAAAGTCGCCGACGAGTGTGGGTTGATACTACATATCTTCAAGTGGCGGTGTAGATATCATTGACAAGGTGAACTGCGATCTGAGCGTTCGCACTGCAAGTGTTCGAAGAGAACCACATTCCTAATTTATATACATATTTCCGAATGCGAAGAGAAGTCATTTATTTTCGTAGATCACTAAATTTCCAATGTTGTATAGTCAAGATGTGCAGAGGCTGATATCCCTTCCCCCTAGGAACAAAGAAATCGGATGGGCTCACATGAGATGGATTGCGGCTTCTTGATCTACTGTACAAAACATTTTAAGTAAAGGACACTATTGTGACACCACAATTGCAGTGAAGCAAAAGGTCCCTAGTATCCGTGCAGAAAAGGTGTGGCCCCGGATATGGGTGTGAATTAGGGCAGAGATATCAGAACTCGATTCTGGAAGATCGGACATCCAGAGGTAGAACGGCAATGCGGCGATGCGATTTGCGCAAAGGATGAACATGGATTGGCAACTACATAGTACTCCTGCATCAAGTGTGTCCCTGTATCCGGTACTAGCGAGCCTAGACTTTGTTGGGTGACATGATATACAACGGGAAATTGTGTATATTCTCTTATTCCCGGGGTGTATTCCCCGTTTCAGGTGATCCAATATAGCTTCAAAAGTTTCGACCAATTGGTTCAAGGAATACACAGGTCGAAGACAACAGTGTTCCTAATACCTAACGACCGCGGTGGTTACAGCTCTGATTATGCAATAGAGCCAAATGGTGCAACCATGAAATGTCGAAGAGCCGTTCTTTTGTAAAGCAGAAGGCACGATACGATTAGTAGTTCTGGATGAAAGGTTACACTATTGAGTGGTTCGACCTTATCAATTCTTCAAATACATAGCATGATGAATCCAATAGGCAAGGAGTCAAAGCACAGATGAAGCACGTATGTACGTCAGACGACTAGTACAACGCGTGAGAGACAAGAGAGTGCTTCATTTGGAGATGGAGTCTAGCAGAAAGTCGAAGTGGAGGTAACCACTCAGGCAAGATCGAAGCTGTCTAACCGACGCCGACGATTAGTAAAAACATGCAACAAAGACCGGACTTTCATACCTTCACCTTGAGTGCTTTTGGTGATATCAGCCTGAGTGACACATGGATAGCAGTGGGGCACTACCGGGTGGAGACTTAAGCCGCTCGCCGCCACTGGTTTCGGAGTTTTAAACACCTGATCCGGGGACTTTAGAGGTAAAGATCCGCTTTTTTCGAATTTTTACAGGGGATATTTATTGAGGACATTACTTACATTTTAGAATTAGATGTATAGAGGAGTAAGGTGTAAATACGAATAACATTCTATGATTTCTCTATTTTATCGAGTTCGACGCGTTTGATACTAGAACGGTGAGCGCAATGATCCATCAATAATTGAATTTCCGGAACCCGCAAGCCTCCAACACCTCACCAAATTCCAAATGCAACGCCCACGTTTCCCGTATGTAGGTTCTAGTCCCCACGTCTGCGTATACCGTACGTGCGCGACAGGTTCACATACACACACGGCCTTGTCAAGCCTGTGCCAAGATGTGACTCTTCAAAGTCTTCAAGTTGATAATGTACTTTTAGAATCCGATCGCGAACCCCCATGCAGACCTTTCCGAGTGTACCGGTTCACACCATACCCATACGTTCGTTATATCCGATATATCAATCGATGACACTGATTCTTCCATTCGTATAAAGCCCACAAAAGCAATATGTATAAGTAGACGGGTCTACCGGTTCACACACCGTCCTGTAGCTCAAAGTCACTCACCCCACCCCCGTCCCATTCATCGCGGTTCCCACCTGGGCATTAATATTGATGCTGACTTGATCACTTTTATTGTACCAGTACTTGATCCAGTATACATTCGTACCCCGGGCCTCCATCCCTCTCTGAGTCCCCAGGCTTATCTACAAATGAAAGCATGATATAAATACACATTGACTCGTCCGGGACAGCTGAGCGGGTACAGATATTATATAATAATAATACAGGCAGACGTATATGCTTACTGGCGAGACTGCTATTCGAGAACCCCCTTCAATACGCACAATACAGGCTTTACCCAATACCGACCTCCCCTCCTCACACGCCAATTGCGCATGCAATTGGCACCGATTTCTAAAACCTCAATGTGCAAATTTATTGAAGGAAGTATGTAGCGCTTAACGACATGAATACGTAGATCCTGCACTCAAGTACATTTTCAACTGAACCTCAAATCCAACAAACATCACCACAATCACAAAGACATATAACATTCCATTCCCTCATCACGTCTACGTACGGCGGTAGGTATCGGTAGGTATCTTTATCGGTTGGTTGGTTGGTATCATCAGTAAAAAGGGGTAACGTAACACCCAACGCACCAAGACACAGTCGCAACAAGCACGAATGGCGCCCTCTACTCAGACCCCGAAGAGGAGCAGAGAATTCACCTGTGCGCTGCGCGTGTGTAGGGCGGGGTGGGAAGGAAAGGAGGAAAAGGGATGGGGGCGTACGTGAGTGAGTGAGGAGAGGAAAAGTATGTATGTCTGTATGTGTTGTGTGAAATAGATGAGAGAGGAGAGGAGAGAATAATAGATAGGGACG
>JABAJX010000103.1:0-25462 GCA_018221735.1 Termitomyces sp. K1Aa
TACTCATGTTGTTCGTTGTGTTACTCATGTATTGGTTAACCCGGATTATCAATGTATCAATAGACTAAATCGTTGCGTATGCATCAAACCCTCGGGCCCGGGCAGTCGGTCCTACTGTACCGATATCATGGAAACAAACCTACTAACTACTATTAATATATTATTTATTCTTCATTCCTGCTCCTAGTATGGTATCGCAAACAGTACAGCATCAGATAACTCTACTACACCTCGGATGACCCAGTCTGAACTTTGACTCAGAGGCTTCAACTCGAAGCGCATCGTCATAAATCACGTTTGTGGGGAATTGCATCCGAGCCGCTTTCAACTTGGATTGGACCATGGCCGGCTTTGAGCCATTTGTGGGCCGGATGCGAGTTTTATCTTGCCTTCGACCATCACATTATCTTCCTTTACAAAGAGAGCTCTATCTCGTCCGTTGTTCATTAAAATTTCTCAGAATGGCAAGCACACAAGCCGCAGCGGTAGGTATCAAGCTGAACTTATGGAGTCCCTGACCTGAATTTCTTCGGTAGTTTGGGCTAAAAGACCCTTCGCTGGTTAAATTCCAGGGCTTTATCGATGGAAAGTGGATTGACGCGAAAAATGGGGAGAGAATCTCTGTTACTAGTGGGTATACGTAGATGTTGTTGTTCTCAAGCTTGGGACCGACGGCGATCTCCCAGATCCTGCGACGAACGAGGAGTTAGGGACGGTTCCGGACATGGGTTTGGTTGAGACAAAGCAGGCTATCGAGTCGGCTTCAAGAGCCTTTCCAGCATGGAGTAGGACAACAGCAAAAGTGCGTTCAACATTTCATATGCATCACTGCGACTTTGACACTGGGGACAGTATCGTCATGACATCTTAATGAAGTTCTACGCGCTAATGCAGGAGCACCACGATGACTTGAGCCGCCTCATTGTGAGTCCCACGTAATTCGCTACTGACATCATCACCTGCTCACTTTCGTGTGTTGCTCCACACAGACTCTTGAGAATGGAAAGCCTCTTGCGGAAGGCAAGGTTATTAATGAGCTCTTTTCAGTGTATTATGACATGACTTATATGTCTTCCCAGGGAGAAAATGCCTACAGCGCGTCTTTCCTTGAGGTGAGACGAACCAAGAAGGTGAACTCTGTTAACAATTTCGGTGTTTTATAGTGGTTCGGTACGCATAATTTCTGCTCTCTGACATAGAATTCAAGCTGAAATGTTCATGTAGCTGAGGAGGCCGTCAGAACCTACGGAGGTACGACTTTGTGGTATCCTTCGTGAGATAGTGTCAACTTCAAGCATCCTTTGACAGAACACATCCCATCTCCAATTCTAAACTCTCGAAACATTGTGATCAAGCAGCCTCTTGGTCAGTGGTTCAAACCCATCCATACCTCTCTAAATCTGTTCTTACCATGCGTTGATCCATAGGTGTCGTGTACGCTCAGAATCCTAATGCACTTTGGCTCGTTCTGACTATTCTGAAGGTCTATCCTGACTCCATGGAATTTCCCTTCTGCAATGATTACTCGAAAGCTAGGAGCAGCACTTGCTGCCGGATGTACTGCTGTAGTTAAGCCACCGCCCGAAACACCTTTCTCTGCCCTAGCATTGGCGGAAGTTCGTTAATGTTGTTTTGTCCATCGGTATCCGCTGACGCGTGTACCCAGCTCGCTACACGAGCCGGTGTTCCTGATGGCGTTTTTAACGTCGTTCCGACTTTCAAGAATGTAATCGAGGTCGGCAAGGAAATGTGTGAGAACAAGATCGTCAGGAAAGTTACTTTCACTGGGTCAACGCCTGTCGCAAAACTGCTTTTTGGCATGGCGTCTTCCACTCTCAAGAAGTGCATTTCTTACTTAGTCCTACAAGCTCTTTCCTAATCATTCTTGCAGGGTTTCCATAGAAGCAGGCGGCAATGCGCCATTTATCGTGTTCGACGATGCCAATCTTGACGAAGCTGTGGATGGTGAGTGACACGATTGGAGACGTCCATTTTTACCAAAGCATTGGTAGCTGCGATCATTTGCAAATTTCGAGGAAGTGGACAAACATGCGTCTGCGCTAACCGTATCTATGTGCACTCTTCCATATATGCCGACTTTGCGTCACGCCTTGCCGAGCGGGTCGCACAATTTAAGATTGGAAATGGCCTTGAGGAGGGAATGTAAGTCCATATCACTGATCTCTCTTTCTCAATATTCTGGCTCATGATGTAATTCAGTACCCACGGCCCTCTTATTCACGCTCGCGCTGTTGAGAAAGTAACTCGTCATGTCGAAGATGCTGTCGCGAAGGGTGCACAAGTCCTTATTGGTGGCAAAAGTATACCCAACACAACCTTCTTTGAACCCACTGTCCTCTCCGACGTCCCTGTTGACGCTCAAATCAACAGAGAGGAGACTTTTGGTCCTCTTGCCTCTTTATGCAAGTTCGAGACGGAGGATGAAGTTGTGAAGCTTGCTAATAGTACGGATGTCGGTCTCGCTGGGTACTTCTTCTCCCGGGATGTTGGCCGCGTGTGGCGTGTAGCTGAGAGGCTGGAGGTGGGGATGGTCGGTGCTAATACTGGTTTTCTCAGTCAGGCTCCTATCCCTTTCGGAGGTGTGAAGGAGAGTGGCATTGGGCGGGAGGGCAGTCATGGGATTGAGGAATATATGAATAAGAAGTTGATTGTGTTTGGTGGGCTGGGTATGCAGGAGAAGTGATGATGGCACAGAAAGACAACACAACACGTTAACTCTTGATGTATACATATATGTATCATAAACCGATGATATCCTAGTGTATAACTGTATACGCTCCATGTTTCGATGAGTGCTCTGTCAAACCAGCAAAATCTACCATTTCAGAGCTTGGACGGAGAGGTAGATTTTTCTTCTTCCACAACGTTATAGAGTGTGCCAATGCCATGGCTGAGCCAGACACTCATGCTGTCTCCGTGTTTTAGGTACAACGGCGGGCTCTTCACGAAGCCAACTCCTTTGGGAGTTCCAGTGAGGATGATAGTCCCGGGCTCAAGCGTCGTCCCCTGCGATAGGAACGAAACAGTCCGGCGGACACCGAAGATTTGCTCTCTGTTGGCCATGAGTGTTTGACAAAACATTCGGTGCAATATGAAACACATACGCAGTGTTACCGTCCTGACGTATTGTTCCGTTGATGGTCGTCTTCAATCCAATACACTGAGGATCCGGAATGAGGCGCGATGAAACCAGGCATGGTCCGAAAGGATTAGTGTTGTCTGTGCACAAGTTCAAGAAGATATGGTCGCTTCCATTAAAATCGAAGACCGACCGAATGATTTAGAGAAGCTCCATTGAGAGACGGCCATTTGATGTTTACGGAAGGAGACCTGGGGAACGTGTTATTTCCTAGCGAGGGCACGGTCGAAGAGCCTTACGTCGTTACCACCACTGTAGCCAAGTACGTAGTCTAATGCGTCTGCCTCGGAGACATTCTTCGCCGCCTTACCAATGACTATGACGAGCTCGACTTCGTAGTCTGGAAGGTGCTCCTCTGGCGGCTGCGCCACCTTTGGAATGATAACGGGCGCCAAGGGTCCGATCAGGGACGTTGCTGGTTTGTAGAATAAGATCGGAAACCTGAGTATGACGTTGGCAACAGGAAAATGAAGAAACTGTACGGAACACACTCTGGTTTCGACAGGCGCGCTTCTTCCTGGCCAGACAGAATTGTTACTGGTCACTCAGAGTAATTGAAGGTAATAACGGCCCAGGCAACACATACTGCATGATCGACGTAATTGAGCCCCAGGCAGCGAACTAACTTGACTTCTTCTCTCGACAAGGGAGTGAGAAGAGCTTTGACCGTGAGCACTTTCGCCGTCACTTGTGCCGCCGGGTCAAGCGCCGATCCTAGAATCTCGAAGGCCTTGATAGGTGTCCTCTGGTACGCGGCCAAGCCGACTGGGAGACGTTAAAACATCTGATACTGGAAAGAAAATGGAATAGTAAACTACCATCGAGAGCCTCATCAACAGGTTGACCAATGTGTACACGGGACGTTTCATTCGCCACAAAACGAATCAATCGAGTCCAATGCTGTTATATAACACAATGATCATCAGTTTTTTTTTCATGAGTTCATGTTCTGGGCTGCTCACAATACGGATGGGGGCCATGGTAAGCATAGAGCTGAGAAAAGAACGTCTGGGAACTGAGAGCGAGCTTACCGCGATTCCCTACCCACGGCCCGCTGACCTGTCCATCCAGTTGCGAGCAAGAGCCTTTCGTGTTTCCATCTCACGTGGGAAGGAAAAACGCGTTCCTGAAATAGAAACTCGGTGTCATCGACATCGCTTGTGCTGCAACTTCAACCATCGTCCCCGACGATCACGACGCGCAATTAAGGATGGAGGACCGCCTACAGGCCATGAAGGATACCTTACAGGACGCTTTGGATGAGGTGCGTGCTACGCGATCTGCAGTGTTAACAAGTTAGTACTAACACGTTTTACGTTGTGGGTCGCGATGCAGTTATTATCTACTCGGACGTCTTCTGAAGCCAAAACACGCGCGCTACACCAGCTCGAGCGTCACCTCGCCGCAGCATGTATCTCGAAGGACTCTTCGGAGGATCTGTTCAACTTTAATGCCCTACAATATACTTTTGAATGTAATGGTGAGTGATAATGGTTCGGCTTCCTCGTTCTATCAGGTTGCTAACTAATCAGTACCCCTACGTCTAATTGCGTGGATAAGTGCCTCAACAGCTACACTAGAGGCCCTAACGAACAAGGGTTCAATGGATCGTTTGAGTGCCTTCAAAAATACATCCTGTTCTAACTCTAACAAATGTTTGCAGCCGAAAGAGAGCTGCAAGCAACTAAACTGTCGTCCCAACTTGCCCTCTCACTCTCGTTGATTCAAGGCGTGTCTTTGAACCATTCCCCGAGTAAGGTCTTCTTGGGCCGAAAGTATGCTCTTGAGGCAAGTGCCTCGTGTATCGATAAGAATGACCAAATTTAAAATTGTCGCCTTGCAGGTCCTCATCGACCTACTATTAGCTTCTCGCCATCTTCCCGTTCCTACCTCATCATCAAATGACACACCGTCGCGTACTGCCACTTCTGTGACCACTCCACTTTCTTCCGTTATCATCGATACGCTCCTGTGTATAGTTGTAGATGCTCCTGCGGCACTTCGTGCGTTCGAGGACGCGAGTGGAACCCAAGCTGTTGTTAAAATTCTGAAAAGGGCTGGGACCCCACGAGAAGTTAGGTCAGTTACCCGCAAACAGCAAATGACTATCATTTAGACCTCACTTTCAGGATGAAGTGTTTGGAATTTCTCTATTTCTACCTCCTCGACGAAAATCCGACGTCCACAGAAGGAAACATCCTCCCCTCCGTGCCAACGCCACCTCCCACAGCACCAGCGACCCCAATGAGACCCTCGACGCCGTTGAAAACTACAAAACCCTATCTCAATAGCAGACCTTTGCGACCATCATCATCGCGACTTCGCTCTTCTGAATTCTCATTTTCGTCAAACAAGACATCTGGCTCTGCATCCAGTACTCCGAGATCTACATCTGGTGGTTCAACGAGTTCATACTCCTCGGGATCCTTGAACGTCTCCAACTTGACAGCATCTTCGTCGTTAACATCTCCTGACAAATCGTCTTCAATCTTTCGACCAAAGACACCTCCTCGTTCACCATCGCTTGCTCAAAGACCTCAGCCGCGTTCCTTGATGATGTTACGAAGAGAGGTTGATTACGAACCCCAAAGTCCAAAGAAGCCACATCTTTCAATTTCAAGAACAGGGGCGGGTGGTGTGTCTAGGAATACCGTAACTCAAAGCATATCTAGGTTTCAGGCAGCAGAAAATGAATCGTGGTCACACCGGACAGAAAAAATAAGGACTACAGAAGAAAAGAAGGAGCTTCTTGGAACAATGCTGGGTAATGTTGACGCGCTTGTTGAAGGAGTTAGGAAGGCAGGGATCTGGGGATTGGGGTAGAGCTTCTCATCACACTAACTCTGGTTAAAATGATATCAATCGTAGAGACAAGTACCGTGCAATGACTCCATAATTAATTCATGGCCCAACTCTTCCACTGTCCACTGGGGCTCACCCCAGACGAAAGTTTTGCTTTTGGGGTCGGGCAAACGAAGAAACTTCCCATCTAGGTGTCGTAGAAGTCCTTGGTATATTTGGGCGTTGTTGAGGGAGCAGATGAGGGCGTGCTCATGCTCGTGCTACGCTATTAGGCTCGCGACGCGTTTTCCTCTGCCTTCGATGTCTGATTCACCGTTCCCGTCCGCGCCATTGCCCGTGCCTCCTCGTCCACATCATCGAACACATCTTGTTTCACGGCACTAATGGAGTATGCCCATACACCGAAAGCAAAAGCTCCTAGTCCGATGCCAGTCAGTGCGTTCCTGACGCGATACGGGGCTCGAGCACGTTGCAGTCCCGGGGACATGGCCTATTCGAATTTACCGCGCTTCACATCAATATAACATATTTTGTCTGCTATCTGCTGTGACCGCTTACCCCGGCTTTAGGTCGATAGGACGCATTAACGGTCTTCCGGTCAATATATTGTGAACTTGACGACATCGTCGGTGAAGAGGTTTTGGAAAATACAGAACACGTGATTCATCGAGGCGGAGTAAGCGCTCGTGAAAAACGTGTCCAATTTGCAATTCCAAAACCTGGACCAGACCCGGGTATGCGCCCAAGGATCACCTTATGAGCTAAATATGTGCTATTTTACTTGATATGACTGTTATCTCAGCATTTTTGAATGGTCCAGCTTGGAGTTGGCTAGTCATAAAATCGACGATCTTTTCGCTTGTTTTGGAATCCTGACGCACACTTGGAAACTAGAGAATCACCATCAGACCCCGGTTTCACCGTGGCATCGGCCGTAAGATTGCTCGGAACTGCCACCACGACAGTGGGAGTATAAAATATAATTACTGGGTGTAGCACCGCAACAAACTCCCCTTTAAATCTGCCTACCACGTCTCTGTAGTTTTCCTTGATAAGTGAGGAAATCTTCTCGTCTCGAGTCTTATCTTAGGTGCTTACCACCTTCAGCCATGTTCCGTTCTCTCGTCATCTTTGCGGTTGTTGCCGTCTCTGCTGTTGAGGCTACGTCAGTAAACCCTGCGTTGTACCGTTGAATAATTCACTAATGCTATACCAGTAACCTTGGTGTCATGTACGCCCACTGCGATCCTCTATCTAGTATAACCCATTAATGAACTCTTTAGTGCCGGATTCCCATCACCCGACCTCAGCAATGTAAAGCTGGCTCAGCGTGCCCCAGCTCCGTGAGTCGCAAATGCATATACTTTACCCTTCTTCCATTTCTGACGGACGTTCAGCGCGGAGCCATACATGTACGTATGATTTTATGCAATTTAGTTTTGTAGATTCCATGCTGAACCTTGCGGCCAAGTGCCGGTTTCCCTGTACCCCGCGTTTGAAGAATTATAGCGTATTTTTTCATATGGAGAGATGCCCAAATAGAATGCCTTTAAATACAGCTGATCCCGTCAGATTCATCTCGATAGCCCCCATTTTCAGTACCAGCTTGATTGTAACACAGGTTCGGTTTCGGAATGATCACTATGGAGGACTTGTTTTGTTAATTTTCGAGTTTGTGACGCATTGCCTTGGTACTATTGTGTATACACACCTGTTACCTCAAATATCAATAATTAACGGTACAAAGACACATATTGAATGGAGAAGGTAAGTTCTTGCAAAACAATGGAACAACCAACGATTGCAAAGAACTTCGATTGAATTTAGAATCGTTACAACAGACAAATTCGATTTATTGAATATGTTCTAGTCATGGTTTAACCAAACCGTCAAGGCCACATAGTAGCAACTCCCGAAGGAGCGGGTACGGCAGGTATAGGAATATGACTATGCATACACAAAAGCGTCAAGCCCCCGACACTCGATTCAACACCGAAGTGGACTCGAGCATCGAGGGCGAGCTGAGGTGCTGCTCATTCTCGTGAGCATCCCGAAAGACGCCTCGCTCCGTCAACCTGAATTCAAAACACCATCCAGATGAGTTAACACCTGCGCGCAAGCTAGTGCTTCAGAGGGTTGAGTCGGACACTTGGGACAACCAGAAAATAATCCTCACCTTTATATAGGCCTGCGGAGCTTGAATTTGCTTCCGATGCACGTGTAATTTGACATCGTTGGGCATGTAACGTCCACTGCTCAGACTGTCCTTCGAAGCTTCAACTTGCGATATCGTGCCCGCTGAATGTCACGCCTGTCGCGTGCCAATCTCAAAGCTAGGGAATCTGTGTTTGCTGGCGGACCTGAGCTATATAGAGGTGACATACAAGCTATATGTCCCCCGAATTTGGAAGAATGTGTAATGGCGATGGAGGACTGCTGTGAAGAGGCGCGTTAATCAGTGGTTCTTTAAATCTTTCCGGGACTTACGAACATCCAGGCATATGAAGCACAGCAACTCCTCAGGAATGGTACTTATGATCTACCGAGGATGACTCGAATACTAGAGAGCCAGAGGGTGTGTGTAGATTCCAGATGCAAAGATAACGTCGTCTAATGGACAGCAGGTTTTCTTGCTTATTGACGAAGGAACTGTGAAGAAATACAAAGCAGACCTTGTTGATGAAATTGAGCCGGCTGTCAATGAACTCATTGAACGCGCCGAACATGGCCTACACACACTTTACAAGAAAGAAAGTGCTCTCCAGACCAAGGTCATTTAATTGAACTCTCCTCAGCTGACTGATTCTCATCTGAAATTCTACTAGGTGGAATCTGCACGCGTTAAATCTCAGTCGACCGTAGGAATACTTGGTCCTCAAAAGCTTGAAGTACGACGTCTCCACATGCTTACTAAACAACGTGAACGACTGGAGGAGGAGGTAGAGGCGTTAGAATCTGAAATACAGGCAATTGTGTGTTCCTGGCGCCATACAATCGATGTGTCACTGACTTGTTGAGCAGGAACTGGATATGCTGAGGTGACAGGGTTGGAACTTGGCGCCAAGTGCCTGAAACTATTGGTGTGCAGATCAAGGTACTCTCTTCGTGATATGGAGCTGAGTACACGGGAAAAAATGATGCATCTGGTTAACAGGTGTAAGGCCTGTCATAAATTCATCTTATGCAGAGGCCATTTCCTGCAGTGATGACCCAACGACTCAGTGACATGCGTACGACTCGGGGCTGGCTAACTCTGCTATTTACAAACCTGTTACAGCGTTGATTTGGTGGGCTGCTTCATGAATTGCAATGTTGTATTGACATTGATGGCGAACCGCCTCGCCGATCTTTTGTGATCGAAAGTTGGTTTCCCCTCTCCTAAGCTCTGCCTCTCCATGATTTAGCCCATGCTCACGCAACAAACAGATTCGCATTAAGAAGAGACGCGGGTATAGACAGGGATAGTTTGATTTTCATCGATACGGCACAGGTCCATTCACCTGAAAAGCACACAAATTCATAGCTTCTTGAATAATCAGACCCCTTCGTGAAGTCTAGCTCCCGTTTTTTCTGATTGGATAACAGTGGGACCGAGGACTTCAGCGGTGATTCGCACGTTGCACTGCCATGCACTGCCTGTCACTGGTCACTAGATCAGAGGTGCGAAAATGGTGCGAACCTTGAAGCTTGCTTGAGATCTTTTCAACAATTCTACATGTGATCCAACATGACGTTATAATTAGATATCGTTTACTATGTATCAGATTTTTCATCACCGTTGCAGAATTGTAACGGAGACCGCATGAGTTGCCTCCCACCACCACCAACAACAACACTTGTAATTCATCATTCGACCAAGACAATATAAGCTTGACAATATCAAGAGCTTTCTAACATTACACAATACCCCTTGTGGGTGTCTGTTATATTGCCACCTCACCACCACATGCACAGTACCGCCATAACAGGGATTCTACTATAAAGGATCAAGCTTTGTTGATGTTGAGCTCTCACTAATTTCCCCACACCACCTCTGAATCCGAGTCTGCAATCTATCCCCACTAGAATAATGGGCAATACTTCATCGTCTCGAAAAAATCAAAGACAATACCCGTCCAATGCGAACTTTGACCAGGTTTCACCACCTCTTGACCGACATGCCCCTCCGCCATATTCCCCACCTGATTACTACATGCCTGACTCCTCTTTCATAACCGAACCTAAACTTGATTTCCTTACCTCTGCATTTTCTGAACGTGGAGGTGCTTCCGAGTTTCAAAACTTGACTCGTGAGGATAAAGCAAAATGTAGGCCTGCCAAAATATAGAAAAGATCGATTTACACAATCTGCGTAGGGCTACAAACTCCGATGCGGAAAGCCACGCAAGAAGATGCTTTGCAGATTTTAAGCCGATACAATACGGTAGTACTCGTCGATGATTCCCTTTCAATGTCTCAGGGCGGACTCTGGGAACAAGTAGGTCACTTTCGGATAGAACATGTTCCAATCCTCTGAATGGATGGATTCCAGGCAGCAAAAGCATTTGCAGATCTTGCTGATATCGCAACGAATTACGATACAGATGGGATTGATGTCCACTTCATCCACTCAAAACTAAGTGGAAAGAATATGAAGGCATGCATTTCTTTGTTTCCACTCTCGCCACTTGACTAAATCGTCCCTCAAGAATGCTCGAGATATCATCAATTTGTTTAGTCGTGTATCTCCCAAAGAGAATTTTACTCCACTCGGAACAAAACTCGACGGGCTCCTACGTGAATACCTAGCCAATCTTGAACTTGTTCATACTCGAGACCCAGTTGGCCTTCGTGGCATTAAGCCTGTTAATATCATTGTTATCACTGACGGGATGCCAAGTAGTGCTTCCCTCCTAATTGCATGTTACTCAGTGTTGACGTTTCTTCAGGTGATGACCCAGAATCCATCATTGTCCAAGCTGCAAGGCGTCTAGATAAACTCAACGTACCTCCAGACCAGGCGAGCATAGAAACACACTAAACAGAAGGTACACAATAAACTAACACACATCTAAAGGTTGGTATACAATTTGTACAGATCGGGAAATCGAAAGAAGCTACTGAATTTCTTATGGAACTTGATGATGCAATGAGTGAGAGATATGGTGCATTACGAGTGAGTTTACCAGAACAGAGTGTCAATTGGTTGAAATTGAGACGGCCATCAGGACATTGTCGATACCACGCCATACGAACTTACAGGGGGTAATCTTCCCGCAGACACAATTATCAAGATATTGTTAGGAGGTGTCAACAAGAGGCAGGACAGGAAGTCAAATGATACTTGCAAGTAACGGCAATCCTGAGCAGTGAGATACAAATACCCAATGTCAGAAGCCCAGTCAGGGTGGTACACTGCGTTGTCAGGTATGCCTTTGTCATGGATGCGGAGGTGGCCAGAAGTTGTTCGGGGGAGAAACCAGTGTTTGTATGATTTTTTTTCATAGAAAGTTAGAAATCAACTTCTGACAGCTACTTTGAATTTGTTGTAATAATACTGATACCAATTACTGTTCCAAGCATATATTTGAACCTTACCTGGTGGCAGTGGTTGCTTACTTTGGCTGGCACTCGCAGTGCAATGTAAAACCCCCAGTATCACTGTCCCAATCGTGTTGCCTGGTACAGCAAATATGATACACATTCATTCTGAGGGCATGATATCTATAGATGTTTTCTGAGTTTGCTCATGTATCCCAATCTTCAAGAGCAAAGGCAAGTACTCCATACGCTGGAGCAGCTTCTCCAGTTCCTCCTGCCAGACTTTCCACGCCACGTCGCAAGAAACGTACAAGTCCATCTAACTCGGATGACATCTTGTCCATGCGTGTCTGAAACCCTTCTTCTACATAAGACGTTGACGTATTCACGGAAAACGAAGGTTCAGGTGCGTCTGTGCTTTTGATGTCATCATTATCTTCGCCTGAACTAGAGCTATCACCAAAGTCGCGCAACAACTGCGAGAAGCCAATAGCATTGCGGCGTTGGTGACGTTGACGGCGGCTACGGTGGCGTCGTATGGATATTGACTGGCGCGAAACGTCGTGTGTGGTCGCTGTATCCCCTGCAAAGGTAGCAAAAAAGTTTGCAAAATGCAAAGCCATGTCAAGGATCGACAGGATGACCCGATGAAGCGAGGAGGTCTACGAACGATGCATCAGTCATGTTATTGTCAAGAAGATAGTATACACACATTTGGCTTCAGGAGACAACGACCACGGATTTTCTCGAGACTAGAAAAGAATGTTACATGTCAATCTAATCTAAAGAAATATTGACAAGAACACATACTGATCATCGTGCAACTGCACCATTTCATCTAGAGATTTTGCTTCTCGGAGTTCATTATGGAATTTGATTACTTGAGCATGTATGACCTATTTTGAGGATCATTGATTAGAACATTGGTTTTGATGATATCTGGAATATGCGCACATAAGTTGTCAGAAAATTCAATAGGGTGCTGTGGAATTATGTTAGAGGTAACCCAAGGGAGAACTCTGAAATGTTGCCATACTTGATGAACCAACTCAGACGACTCCTCATTGCATAAAACCCTTTCAATTCACTTCTGAGCCTTTTCGCCCGTGCTTCGCCCCTGACAAGTATACGTTCCAGCACACTCTTAGCCCTTCGAATCTGTAACAAGAAGACAAACACCTCCCCGTATACTTGTAAGGCTGTTGGTTGAAAGATATACGTCAGTGGGAACGGCGCGGCGTACTCCACTGCCAGTCCGTCAAGCGCTTTGACTGTTCTCATTATAGATCGATCCTTATCCTTGCCTCCTCTATATGACAATCGAACAAGGGCTGTTTGTATCCACACCTTTGCGCCGACATTTGCGCTTGCATCAACCACGTCACTGAAAGCCGTGTTCAGGAAGTGGAAGTCACTCCATGATTGTTGCGTGTCCATCTGTAGAAGTCAGATGTCATTCGGTCATCGAGAAAAAAAAAAACGGAAAAAGACGCACTTTGGCGAAAATAACATCAGTGAAATGGCTCATTGTATCTCCTCGTCTCATGAGAAATAAGTCCTCGATACTCGATAGATGGTCCCACAATGCGCAATCTTCTACTAGCACCCGACCAAGTAGCGTACCCGCTGCATCACATCGCGGCAACAATCCCTCATAAATCATTCGCGACAGTGTGTCGATGGACACCGAGAACAGCATGTCACCAGATTTCTGCTGGTCAGATTCCCCTTTCCCAATTTGCAATGAAGACGAATCCACCAACTGCTTGAATGAGTGCCAGTTTTCACCTTCCCCCGCTGTGATCGATAGCAACGGTACTCCTAAAGCCCTCAGAAGTCCAACAGCCTTCCCAGCACTCAATACTGGCTCAGCAACGTGCTCCAAAAACAACGGGATCGTTTTCTGTTTTCTCTCTATCGCATCCTCCCCTTCTCCGTCCAGTGCAACAACTTCCTCCCTCAACGCATAGCCCTCCTTCCAATATTCAGGGTCTAACAAACCAAGCCCCGTCATCCCCATTCCAAGACCACTGCTCTCAATGAAAAATTCTTCATCAAGTTCCCACATACCCGATGTATCTCCGGATCCAATCGCCACACCCAGCCCCATGCCGTCACGCAGCCATTTCCCCATCATACCCCAAATGGGTTCGGCGGAATGGACGAAAACTCGAAGTAGCGCGGCCGCGGCGGTGTGTTCATGTCGTTCCATGTGGACTTGAACGCTGGAAAAGAGGTAGTCTAGGAGGTCTGCGCTTGCTGCCGCTGCGGACTGGGTCCTCATTCGGGAGGTAGAGGGCGCAGAAGTGTCAGGGTCGGGATACACCGACTTAACAATGTCAAGCAGTACATCGAAGGTCTGCTGGAATGTATCGTGGATGGCTTTCTCGGTACTGAGAAGGCTGATTATAAGATTTCCTGAGTCTGAGGACAACGACGGTGAGAACGGGTCACCAGCGCCACCCCAGGCGCGACACATGGCCTCCTCACGGGCAGCGCACCACTTATCAAGGACTCGAATCTCCTGGTCAACAGCGTCCGCAAATGCTTCACGAGTTCGCGTAACTCGTGCTTTGCCCTTTCCTAAACGAGAATGTTGTGTTCGAGGTTGATAGTCCTTTTGTGCTTCGGAAAAAACGAGCGACACGAAATGGCGCAGATGCTGCACAGTCGTAGCAATCTTTGCAAAGGAAGAGAATAAGGACGCTTGTGCATTGAGAGAGAGATGGGGCAAGCGCGGAGTGGACTGGGTTGTCTATTTCGAAAGTTTACAATTTGTTGTTCTCGTGTTAAGGGAATGGAACTCACAGTGAACATGGCTTCAGGATGGTCATCACTGCGTTTCTTCCATTGGAATAGGATGGTCTTCGTTCCTTGCAGTGTCATAAGAACTTCCCGAACTGCATCCTCTTCGTCGATGTATCTCTGTCAACTGAGATGAGTATTATCAAGGTCAGAACAGGATGTACACACCTCATTCTGCAACAAGGCATCCAGAGACGCGTTTGTGCCCGTGAAAGAGGCGTCGTTTCGCAACACCCTACGCAGTGTAGGCCCTGATCCAACATGAATTTCGGTTCATATTACCCGAGCAAGTTTACTCACCTAGAGTCGAAGCATCCCCCATATCAAACGCCCTTCTCTGTAATGGGTCAACATCTCCTTTCCACCCTTCGCGCCAATACTGCTTCGCCTGGAGTGACTCATACTCTTTACGATGCGCATATGTCTGTGGTGGTAACCTCCTCGGCGCAGTTTCCCCGTGTACATCAGCCAGTCTATCACGCCTATCCCCTTGCTTATTCCCACCGGCATTTTCAGCTTCACTATAATCAGAGCTCTCCGATCCAGTAAGTGCTCTGTTCTCTTCCTCCTGATCAGCGTCCAGTTCGAGGTCGTCAGAATTGAGAGGTGATAATGACGGTGTACTCCAGCGACTGTCCCAATCGAGTCGTTGACTCTCTTTCTCTCTGTCGTAAAATTCCTTCGGTTGTGACTCGTCTCGTCGGATCCACCCTGATGGAACACCGTACACACCTTCCCAGTGCTCGCCTTCGAAGGGCTCCTCGGCGACAATGGAATCCCAAGTCAGAGTCTGGGGCAGTAATGCTGGATGCGCACGGTTGTATAGGATGGAGGACGCATGATGTTCTGTCAGGGTTGTTGGGGGATTCGAGAGTTTGATCTGATTAATAGGTTAGTACGGTTGATTTATTCCGCGAGTCTGTACGTACAAGGAACTGGAGGTGATCTGGAAGATGTGAGGTCTACAGATAATAGTCAACACAAAGAAGAAATGAGACTATATGACTGCTTACTGTGATTTCCTGGTCAAGGTCGCGTCCCCGTCCCTTCTCCATGTTCACCTTGAGATCACGATAGCAAGTCTCCAAGGCCTTTCCGACTTCATCTTGCGAGTTGAGACGTGCCTTGAGGGAATGACTTATAGATGAGTTTCAGAACTTGATTCGCAGATGCAAGTGTAATTGTTACACGCACCCATGTATCTGACGATCGATTTCTTTCATATCGACACTAGCCGCACCTTTACTCAACGTCGTCGTGTCCGTATTCTTGACCACATAATCAACGGTCTCGCGAAACTTGGACGAAGTAGCAGTTTCTCCATCGCTCCCATCCTCCAGGCCAGTTACCTGACGTACCAGGGCCTGTGCAAATGGGATGAGACGCGACCGTGTCTGGCGAACATAGGTTGAGCGGGTAGTAGATAGGCGCGACAGAGGTCTATTTGACGCGCTAGAAAGAGGTCTGTTTACAGAAAGGCTTGACTGTGAACGTGGGACGCCAAATGCTGATGATGGTCGTGGTACAGAGCTCGATGTAGGCGGGAGCATTGACTGGAGTGAACAAGATGGGATTCTCACGCCTCATGTCAGCTATATGAAACTCTGAATTCAAGCAACACCCGCCTTGGGAGATTAGAATTTACGTAAATGAATCGAGAACAAGTCGCTGGATCCTAGAGATCAATCTCTAAGACGGTAATCTCTGAGATACAGGTCAGTATGCTCACCTAGAGAGCAAGCGTCAAGACGGTTATCTTTGCATACTATGCGTGACGATTGCTCTCTAGTGGCAAACACGTGACTTCCACGACTTGAGATACTCATTGGCCTCATGAAAACAATTTTGTTTTAATACGATAAATTGTCCGTGCTCGAATGACCACTTCATTGTCCTGCTATTCCTCTCAATTCGACAGGTCGATATGCGAAGCAGAAGAATGATTGATTGCAGCAAAGATTACACGAGTACCGTATCAGCTCCCAATCAGCCTCTCCCCTGAGACTGTTGGTCTAAGCGTGCGGGGCTTTATGTTATGCATTACGACACCCCTGAACCCTCGTCGACACCACCACTCTCCCTTCCCATATCGCTAGTCCCTCCAGTCGACCGATACCATGAATGTACGAGGTGGTATTTAGAAGAGACGGATGGGCTTGCCCATCGTAGTCTTGATGTGGAGCGACTTAACGTTCTGCCAGTTCTTCTTGAGCAGGGAAACGAGGAAGTTGATGCCTAGAGAGGTGTAGGGGGATGACGTCAGGTAAATGTAAAGATGGTGGTGAAGAAAGGCTACGTACTCAACATGACGTTGCCAAGGACCTGGTCGTCAGTCATTTGGACGTGGCCAACGGCAACACCCAAGCAGAGAACCTTCTTAAGCTGGAACTTGATGGTCGAGCGAACCTCGACGAGCTTGTTGGTAAGGTCCTCAGCGTGCGAGACGGGAGTGGGGAACTTTCCAGCTGTAACTCAGGATGAGACTTGTGTTCTAGTTCGAAAAATCCAGGACACACCCTTGGAAAGACCGGGACCAAGGAGACGGGGAATCTGCTTGATGAGAGCCTCAGAGGCAAGGAAAGCGTCGTACTTCTTGGCAAGCTTCTTAACGAGCTTTTTGTTCTTGTTGAGCCTGCCCATTTCATGTTAATTGACGAGATCTCAGATGCCAAATTCACACGCACTTCTTCAAGTCATCAACAGACATGTATTCGAGTTCGATTTGCTTAGCACGATCGATGTCGGCAGCATCGGCGAGAATGCAAATGGACATGCGGGGACGGGGAACGTGAGGGAGCCTATGGGGAAAATTAGATCATAAGTTCACAAAGAAAGGAAGTATTGCGTACTTGACGGTTCCAGAGAAACGCTTATCCCTCTGGGGGTCGTAGTTCTTGAGACCAATCTGCAGTTCGATAGTCTCCACGAAATTGCGCTTTTTCTCGCCGTTGGCATCGGCGAGGAGCTCCTTAATGGAACCCCGCACGCTTGACACTGAAAGTTTGCCGCCACTACATGTTCATGATCAACAAAGTTTCTCCATAATATTGAACGCTGTACGAACCTCATGCTTGATGGATTTTTTGGTCTTGAGGGATACCGAAGGCAAACATAGCGGTGGGAATGTGGATATGTGGTACTGTACAGTTGTGACTCCGTGACTGATAAGACCTAACCTCATTTCGTGGTCTCGAGATTGAAACATTTAGTGACGTCACTCTATTCAACGCTAAAGTGTATAGTAGGTAACTTGGGCATTCTACGATGTAGTGAAGTATACTTATAAATTTTCCACCAACTCGCCTCGCGAAATAAGAACAGTTCGGAACCCAGGCATTAATCATTCGACGTGGCCAAAGAGGTATCGGAAGGGGAGGATCGTCAAAAGGAGTGGGAGTGATGTTTAATGATATATTACAGAATTAGAGTAGTTATAGGCAGATAGGATAAAGATTACTCCTGATAGGGATATCCGAACTTAGGTTGGTCCTTACGGCGCCAGAGCTTCTTCCTGAGAAATAATGAATGTTAATAAAAAAAATCCATGGGACGAGGAAAGCAGTCTGACTTTTTCTTAGTTGGTACATGTTCCGCAAAGACTTCCACACAGTACTTCGCTTTGAATTCACGGATGAAACGAGGATCCCTGAGACAGGTCAGCATTCTAGATAAGATCCAAAACCAGTGTCTTACCAGAGTTCGCTGGCAATGCCAAGGTCCTTACAACACCGCATCAGAGCGTTGCTTTTGCATGCCTCGGTTGCTGTGGGTATACCCGCTGGGTCAAAGTATTCTTGCTCACCCCGTGCAACAGACACTAGCCTGTTGTCTTAGTCAGAAACTGGTTCGAGAGGGGGTAAGATGTGGAAACTTACCTTCCCTGGCATACAAGTGCATATTCCCGACTGACAATTTTGGGACCAACGTTGGTCTCGCCACGGGGAGCCAAACCCCATCCACCTGGTCCGAATGCCTTGTTCAGAGCACGCCGGTATTTAATCTCAGGTAGGTATATGAGACCATCTTGGTTTTTTGCGTCAGGACTAGTGGGTAGAGTTAACTGGAAGACGACTGACCGGGTTTCATTTCTATATCCATGGGGTCAACAGGAGCCATCAATATCTCACTAATTTCCTTGGAGAATGCTTGTGTCGCCAATCCTAAGTAGCTTTTTGACCAGTCCGTCGCTGTATCTCCTAGACCATTCCCGTTGCCATTGATGTTATTCCCTTCTCCAGAAATGTTTTCCGGAGGCACATCAGAAGAGGACACCTCAGAGACGGGAGGTGCGTCGGTATTCGCAGCATTAGTACTTGCATATGCTTTGTGTACTACTTTCGGGATAAATCTGGCATGTTGACGAGAAGCCCATGTAGGTTTGGCATAGCTGCGTGTCAGAGGAGTAGTAGCGCGTCTCAGAGCGCCAGAGAGGCGACTGAAGGATAGAGTGGCCATTCTCTAGAAGAACGTCGTGTCCAACTTTGAAATCTCACGACATGTCACACGTTGCTGCGGTATCACATGCGCGTCATAGCCAATCATTGGCTCGCTAGATATGTTCTGATTCTTTACCATCTAAGATCTTATCGTTTGGTATGCGGCCCATTGGAGTTTCTGTGCTTACAGGTTGGATTTAGTCTAAATCTTTCGTGCGAAAGCATTGAAAGTATGCAAACCAGTCAGCGATACGGCCAGCCGTGGCCTCACAGAGGACAAATCTGGACCCGCGATCCAGGAGATCATCAAAGCTCGAGGCCCAAAATTTGTGTGCAGCAATCTTGCTTGCGTTCCAGACGAAATCTCTCAGATACAAGCAACGGTGAAAAAATGGGTTGAACAGGAGGATGTCGACTGGATCATCACCACAGGTGGGACTGGATTTGGAGTACGCGACATAACGCCAGAGGTCATGACACCTTCAAATCTATAAGAAACACTATTTCTAAACTTACTAATGCATAGGCCATTAAACCTCTACTTGAACGCGAGGCATCGGGTCTGGTACATCTCCTCTTATCAGCTTCTATCAAGCATACCCCTCTCGCTGCTCTTTCTCGGCCTATTGCTGGAATGATCGGGGAAACCCTTGTCCTCACCCTTCCAGGAAGCGTCAAAGCTGTCAAGGAAAATATGGAAGTCTTGCTTGATGCGGGTCTCGTCGACCATGCCATCGAATTGGCTAGAGGAGGAACGGGCAACCAGGTGCACGCGAAATTAGCAAGAGATAGTGGAGAGAAGCCTCAGGACCGTGGATCACAGCACGACCACCCTCACCATCACTATCATTCCTATTCCCATGACCACCATCACCACGCGCCACAGCCCAGGTCAACGATATCGCATGATCCTGCTGGACCAGGCAAGTCCCTATTTGTATGCAAGTAGACAACTTTCACCTGACTTATCCTCTAAGTGTCATCGCGCCACAGGCAGTCGCCATATTCAATCATATCTATGGAGGAGGCTCTGCAATTTATTGAGAGAAACATCAAGCGTCTTGAAGCCAAGATCCGACCTGTGAGTTGTTGATTCCAGATCGGCGCATAGTGTTTTCTCATCACACGACAGGTGGACCATAACTTAAGAGGCTGTGTTCTCGCTTCAGACGTTTTCGCGTCGCAGGATGTACCACCGCTTCCCTCAACGAACGTCGATGGTTATGCTATCAGATGTATGCTAATTTGAATTCCTGCTCCTACACCACTCTTGATAATTGTTAGCAACTGACCTTCCAGGAGTCTACCAAGTGCTCACGTCGCGAACTCATCCGATCTCGCGGCACGTCCCACCTGGCTCAGTGTTCCGAGTCAACACAGGTGGGCCCCTCCCCCCCGGCGCCGATGCTGTTATCATGGTCGAAGACACTCGCCTCGTCTCCACTTACGAGGAGGGTGATCTGGTAGGAGAAGAGAAAGAGATTGAGACACTCGTGCAGGCAAAAATAATAGAGAATATCCGCTTGTCTGGCACAGACGTCAGAACAGGCGATATTGTCTTGAAGAAGGGTGATATCATCAAGAGTGGTGGCGGGGAAGTAGGGACGTTGACGTTTGTAGGAAAGAAAGAGGTCAGTGTTACCAGCATGATTGTGGATGAAGCATATTGACATTTGTTGGCCCGCGACAGGTCGAGGTCTATAGAAAGCCCATCGTCGCTCTTCTAAGCACTGGGAATGAACTTGTTGATCTTCAGGACCCCGTATCGCATTCTGGCAAAGATTGGGGAGGCATTTACGACACTAATCGCCCTTCGCTACAATCTGCTCTCGAGGGAATGGGTTATGAAGTGGTCGACCTGGGGATCGTACCAGACGAGTTGAGTCCTCCTTTTAAAAAGTGTCTAGGGGCATGTTCAATGTCATCGTATATAGTATCGAATCTCACGTCACAGCTATTCAACATGGTCTCCAGAGTGCAGATATCCTTCTTACCACCGGCGGAACCTCTATGGGACCAACCGATCTCCTTAAGCCAGTCATTGAACGTCATTTCAATGGCACAATTCACTTTGGTCGTGTGAGCATAAAGCCCGGGAAACCGACTACCTTCGCCACCATCCCCTACGAAAATACAGCGAAGCCCGCATTCGCTCTTCCCGGAAACCCTGCATCCGCCCTGGTCACGTTCTATATCTTCGTTGTTCCTGCATTACGCCTGCTTGGAGGATGGGATCAAACACAGGTACAGCTTCCTCGTGTCCGCGTTACGGTATGTCCTTCTTTCTCTCTTCTTCGAAGTTTTGTGGGGTGGTATTGAGGAGATGGTTACATTATAGATCCAGTCGGAGATGTACCTTGATCCTCGCACAGAGTTCCACCGAGTTGTCATTTCCCAGGGACCGAAGGGTCTCGTGGCTACAAGTACCGGTGGCCAGCGTTCGAGTAGGGTTGCGAGTCTAAGCGGTGCAAATGGTTTGGTGATTGTACCACCAAAGACACCGTCGTCGCCTGTAAAGCTGGAGGTGGGCAGTGAAGCCGAAGCGGTTATCATAGGGGAAATTCAACAATTGTACTAACTAGGCTCATAATTTGGATGAATGTACAATACTCATGTGTATGTGACGTGGTATTTTTGTACATGAACAACTCGATTTATGATATGCCGTGATGGGGACAGGCAACGGTTTGTCCTGGCCTGAGGGTGTCGCATGAGCTCGCACACGTGCCTTGGATGCATCTAGTTTTTTGATACACTGGAGCAGAAGGACCTGGGAGAATCAACCTTGAAATCACTTCCTGCGATTGGGGAACACCTAAATGATCCACCGCCACGGAGTTCTTCAAGATACCGGTCGGGTAAGGCGACAGATGCAGAACCCGCGGTAACACAGTAATTCTGTCTTGAATATCAATATTGACTTGCGTCCGGGCCTGCGCCACAGTCCAAGTGAACATCACGTCTGAAGTTCATAAAAATCTGGATAAAATCTGGAAAACCTCACAATAAATATTCACTGACTCAGACATCATCTTGAGATTTGTTAACCCGTCGCATGAGCTGTTTCGGTGGTGCAATATGGTCTGCCTCCAAATCTTCTATCTCCTCCTCCTTTGTAGTTTCCAATTGAGTCAACGGAGACAACATGTCCTTTTTTCCCATGGAGCCATCGACATTGGGAAATGGATGGAAACCGGGTATTAGAATCCGCGAGACCAATCTGTCAGACCACATTTTGATAGTGTCAATCGGTCCAAGCTTTGGAGGAAGATCATCTGCAGCTGAGAAAAAATCAGATGCGAAGGCCATAATTGTGTGAAAGGAAATCACAGATGAAGCAAGGAGGTGCTGGCTGTCCAAGTTTATTGAAGATCAACCAGGCTACACGACAATTCGTATTGTTTCTCATCGACTCTCGAACAGGGAGGAGGATTCCATCCCAGGGATTGTATGCATATCCCTGATAAAAAACCAGATTCATGAAGGGTAACAGTGACGGAGAAGTGGGACAGACGTCTAGGAGAGACTGCATTGAGCATCCCAGATCAAGTCTGTACATTTCAAGGTCCCATTGGCGAAGTTGAACAACGCATGAGCTCAACTTAATCTCCATGCTAGCTATTCCTTCTTGCCCGCGCAACAAACGTGCAGCCGGTGTTGGTGGTGCAATTCTGTATACCTTGACCCTGAAGGCAAAAGACTTATGAGACAAGAGTTAACCTAGTGGGTGATAGTGCTGACTTACGTCCATGGGTGTCGATCTCTACTCGAGTGGATACACTCCATTGTGCAATTTGAGACTTGGAGGTGAATGTGGATGAAGTTTCAGCGGAGCAGTGAGACCGCAATGGAATTTCCCGCCTGATATGCTAATTGGGGCAAGTAGAGATCTGTTCTGCTTCTTACCATCATCTTATCGTTTGATATGCGACCCAAGGGAGTTTCTGTCCTTACAGGGTGAATCTTTCGTGCGAAAGCATTGAAAGTATGGAACTCAGTCAGCGGATACGGCCAGGAGAAGACAAATTGGCAGGACCCACACTTCAGGAGATCATCAAAACTCAAGCGCTCAAGCTCAAGCTTCAAGTCCCAAAACTCGTGTGCATCTTGCTTGCGTTCCGGAAGTGATCCATCGGATTCAAGCAACAGTGAAAAAATGGGTTGATCATCACCACAGGTATGTACTGGATAAGGTCACTGGCATATCTATAAGAAACATTGCTTCTTAACTGAACTAATATGTAGGTCATTAAATTTCTGCTTGAATGCGAGCATCATGCCTTGCATAAGCTTCTACTAAGCATACCAGAGCATACCCTTCTCGCTGCTCTTTCCCGGCCTATCGCTGAAACAATCGGGAAAACCCTTGTCGCCACCCTTCTCAGAAGGGTCAAAGCTGTCAAGGAAAACATGGAAGTCTTGCTCGATGCAGATCTCATCGAGCATGTCATTGAATTGACTAGAGGAGGAAGAAATTCACCGAGTTGGAGTTTCTCAGAGATCGAAGGGTCTCGTGGCTACGAGTACCGGTGGCCAGCGGTCGAGCAGGGTTGTAAGTTCGAGTTTATGCAAATGATTTGGTGATTGTACCACCAAAGACACCGTCCTCGCCTGTGAAGGTGAAGGTAGCAGTGAAGACGAAGCGATTATCATAGGGGAAATACAACAATCGTACTAGCGGATGAAGGTACGATACTCACGTGTATGTGTGTTTGACATTGTGTAACTTGCTGCTCAGTATTTTGTACATGAACAACTCAACTTATTTATGGATATGGAATACCCTGGGGACAGGCAACCGTTTGTCCTGCCTGTATCACGACTGTGGCGCAGGAGCTTGCACACATGCCTTAAGCACCTCTAGAATCTGGTACACCAAAGCACATGGGCCTTTCGCTAATCCCCCATTACCAAATTACCGGTCGCGTAAGGTGACGGATGCAGTCCGTTGTCAAGTGTTGGCCAGCCATAACCCATTGGATTCTGCAGTACCGTCGATGCGTGCTGTTTCTGTTGTAAGTAGGCGAGGGGGGTGCTCGATCTAACTTGGGGTTCCATCTGCAGTCGACAAAGTCCCGTGGAGGTCATGATTCGTATTCAATGAGCGAGAGTTGATTAATTATCTAATACAACCGAAAGCTACAGAACGGAAAAATAGGACACGTCGATAAAGAAAAAATATACCCAAAAGGGACAACTCACATACAATACAGAAACGCACTTGAATGAACAATCTCGTCACCAGAGCTGTTAAAAACAGTCGTTAACAACTGTAAAGGAATATTCGAAAACAAGGTCAGGAAAGCGGAAATAACATCCTAGTCATTGGCCTATGAAAGTCCAATGGTTCCGACTGACGTGCAAATGTCTCGAAATCATCAAAGATAAGGGGAAAATGGCATGAAAACTTACTGGGTCAGTCCGAGATTTCATGGTGACGATATTTCTGGAGGAGAAGAATCAGGGCGTGTTCAAAATTGAGAATGGATGTCAAAGAAAAAAATTCAGATAAAAGCGTAGTTTAACATCCAAGATACGGCTCAGACTGACGTGCAAATGTGTATCATCGCGCAGGTGAGGAAAAGGGATAGGCATGTGAAGCGCTCACATTAGATAGTTGTGGTGTTATTTTCTCAGCAGAGCCCGGATATCGAAAAGGTGGTCGAAGAATGAAACGAGCCAAAAAATTCCCAAGTTGGTCAAATATCATCCTCATTATTACGTAACCATCCTAATCAGTCGGAGCAACTGAGCAAATCAGCAAGATTTTGAGGGATTTGGAGGATATAACAGTTCTGTCATCGGATGGGAGCATGGCTGACATCCTATCTTGTCGCCTGAATCAATTTATAAATGTATGTGGGTAATACAAGTCCATATCCATTAGATTGTCGTTAGATTTCCGGATGGGAAGAGAGGACACAGGACTCGAGGCTTCCAGGGAGCCGGATGCCTAGGCTGGGCTGGCTCCGATGGGGCGGTTTAACTTCTTTTTTTCTCGTTATTGATTGCGTGAGCAAGGACAATTTGGCAACACGAGCACATGCAGCACGAACGGCGAGTCGAACCGGATCGGGTAACTTCAACTCCTTAATTCAATACTTAATCTAAACTGAGTTTTAATGATATGACTTAATTCGCAGAGTGACAGCTGAGGCTACATGCACCCTCGCCAACTCCCCAGGCATCCGGATTAATATTCCGGCTGGAAGCCATCGAGTTCGTGTCCTCTCTTTCCATCCGGAAATCTAATGCTACGCAACGTAGGCATCGACCACTCGGAGGTTTTGATACATTCGCAATAATCTAGTCTATTGATACATTGATAATCCAGGTCAGCCAATACATGAGTACGGTATCACACAAGGAACGAGATGAGAGGACAATCCCCTATTTTCCAGGAGTCCCTTGTGCTTTGTGCTCCCTAGGGCTTCGGCGAAGAGGTACAGGTGGTAAAAACTCTAATGTTTGGCTCCGAGATCCCTTCCTTGCACGTTTGGGAGTAGACGCTAGGGTTGGTGGTTTTACAGCTTTCCCTACCTCACGTGCAAGAGACGATGGAAGGATTGCATCCACTTTGGGAGATGAAGACGTCTTGCGACGAGGAATCGGGCGCATTGGTCTGTCAGAGGTTGACGTTGCCTCGCTACTAGACGTATCATTCGAGAGTTGTTTCAGTGATCGTGTTGTGGCAGTTGTTTTTGTCATATCTTTCCGTTTGGCGGATCGTGGATTCGAG
>JABAJX010000104.1:0-25254 GCA_018221735.1 Termitomyces sp. K1Aa
GGACGGCGAGAGAGTTGCCGACCTGATGAGCACTAAGAGAGTGATGAGTGGGACAAGCATAATCATATATGGCAGTTAGTACCCTTCAACTCCCAGGAGACTTGCTATTCTGCCGTTCTTGATCGCAGACTTGATATCATCTGAACTAGAAGCATATTGGAACGTCTAAAAACACAAGTCTGAGGTAAAACGGTAAGGTAAAAGAAAAGCATCGTCCAATATTACCTCAGGGTATTTATCAATCAGGGATCTTGCGATGTCTATCTGTTCCAGGGTATCACTGGAGAAAGTATTCGGCACTTTCAATATATCAAATCACTCAGATTGTTGAGCTCATACCGCACGCTCCACGTCGGGTTCAAGAAGTCTTCCGACGCCTCCTCCGGTTTAGGGCAATCCATATAGACCGACCTATATATCCTATGAGTCTAAAACAGTCGAGATAAAGTTTTGGCATACCAGAAAAATCCTCCAACTCTACCTTTTCTCAGGCGAGGAATGTCTACATGTCCAGGCATATGCGAATCCAGACCAATAGCAGACGCGTTATTAGCAAATCTTTCCCTTATAAGACTAGGGAGATCTCGAAGAACATAAGCCGACAAGCACATGACGACAATAGAGTTATCTACCAATATGCCCGTCCTTGGGAAGGGTCAATGACCCTTCCTGTAACGTTAGATGACCAGTACACTCACAATTACAGGAGCTTTGTCCAAAATAGCCAAGGCAGCGTCCAATGGATCCTTGGGCAGACCGAACAGCGGGTATAGCTCCGCCAGGAGGGATTGGAACCCAATAAAGAGCACGAGACCTCCGACGAAGAGGACAGTCAGAATGCTCCATATGATTCTTCGGCTCTTGGATACGGTTGAGGGCCTGAAAAACACGGTGCCTTCATCGTGTGCCAAAAGACCTGCGGATTCACTTGGATGGGCGGACATAAAGGAACGAGGAAATATGATATCGATGGAGAGGTTTGAACACTATCGAGCGACGTGTGTGTCGCGTGTGTGGTTGTATGTATTTAACTACAGCGTTGAAGTGAGGCTTCCACGTAGCATTGAAAAACTCACAGCTTATCTCACGCGGAGATTGTGTCGATTGATAGATTATACTTACTTGAAATGCCGATGTTCAGGTTGAGAAGATCCGTAAATTACAGATACATAAATTTGTCCAGTGATAGCGTGTGGGACTGGAATATGTAAGTATTAAGAGAAAAGGCGACGACAGATAACTAGCACAACAACTCCAATTAAGCCTTCACTTTGCCAATGACAGAATCCGCGGCATATCGCGGGATAACCTTGGGGTCGTGGAGCATGTTGAACTCCTCTGTCGCATCACGGCCGGCGTAGAGAAGAATGGCCTTTTCGCCTCCAGGATGGTCGGGAAGGAACTTTTTGAATAAAAAAAAATGATAAGCAAAGGAGCAACAGTCAAATCGACAATCATACTTTCGTGACATCCAAAACTTGACCATCAATGATAACCCAAACATCATCCTTCTTGTTGTGCTTAGCAACCTCCTCAACTGAGTACGATCCTGATGCGGTCTGCCCGGGAACCATAGCAGGCGCTGATGTGGGTTCGGCAGCTGGGGAAGGTGTCGAACCAGACGCAAGTTGCGAAGATATCGCACCCAGACGCCCACCGGCTTTTTGAACGGCAGCACTGGCCGCTTGGAGTAGGTATGCTGCAGCAGAGTCACCAGATACACGTCCAAAGACGACACATCCAAGGAGAGAGGAGCCTCCCAGACGATTTGCACCATGAACACCGCCAGCGACCTCGCCAGCCGCAAAGAGACCAGGGATGGGTTTACCAGTTTGATTGAGCACGCGAGATTCAGGATCAATTTCAAGACCACCCATGGTGTAATGCAGCACGGGAGTCATGATTGCGACGTGGAAGAAGTCGTCGAATGACCATTCACCTTGGAAGAACTGAATGATATTGAGCAAGGCAACAACGGATGACTTTTTTCAGGGCCAGACTGTACCTTCTTTCCGAAAGGATCCTTCTTCGTCCGGACGCTCTGGTTATAGTCGTCGAATGTCTTCTTGAGTACAGACGGGTCGAGACCAAACTCTTTAGCGAGTGCGTTGCCGTTCTCGAAACGCTTCATAAGACCACGACCAACGTAATGTTTGCAGTGCCATTCAATCTCCTTTGATGCAGTGCCGTTGAGGACGAGGCGGATTGGATGCTGTACAGAATCAATGAGCCAAAGACAAACAACGTCACGATTAAGATCACACATTATTCTTGTTTTCCCATATCTTGCCGGTAACGTAATCACGGTGCTGGAGTTCGTCGACAAATCGCTTGCCTTGACTGTCAAGAAGCAGCCCACCGACACCACGAAGAGCCTCGGCAGCTAGGAACTTGACCTTTGCGTCGGGCTCCTTGGGGTCGACAAGCCCTGTCGGGTGTACCTGCACCTTCTCGAGGTCGATGCCATTAGCACCAATGGCCATGGCAAGCTTCTGACCGTCACCAGTACAGTGATCACCGTTGGTTGTCGGAAGATTCCAGAATTCGGGGCGATGCTTCTTGAGAAGAGAGTCCTCCGTGAAATCAGCAGCATAGCCACCAGTGGCGAGAATCACTGGTCCATATGCAGTCTGAGTCTTTCCGTCATGGAGGTACTCAACCCCGACGACCGAGTTGGACTCATCCTTGATAAGTTTCGACACGCGAGCCTTCTTGATGATCCGGACTCGTTCAGGGGTGCTAACGGCAAGGTCTTCAAGACGTTCCAACTGAGCGTAAGTGATGACCTTTGGCGAAATTCAGCAAAGGAAGGTGAGACAAAGGACTGGGAACAGACCATTCCAGGGAACTGCGCATCGCCACGATGGGTACGAGGCTGACTGTGTCCACCGAGCCGAGAGACCTTTGAAAGATCGAGGCCAAATTTGTCCTGGAGCCAATTGACAGCATCCCCAGAGCGGCCAGTGAGAACCCGAATGAGATCATCACGAGCAAGATCGCGGGCCTACGAGAGGTTGAATGAATAAGACCATAAAAGTCAATAAAGAGACATACGGATTTCTTCGTATCGTCGAAGAAGATTTGGGCGTTGTCGGGAATACCTAGAGCCTGCTGAGACTGTGTTCCAGCACCATTGATACCCGAAGTAGCTTTTGTCGAGTTTCCACCCATGAACCTGCACTTGGTTGAGTCCAGGCTGATGTAGCAGATGAAATGAGACCAACCCTTGTTTATCTAGAAGGAGAACATTTGCGCCCCGCTCTAGGAGAGTGTGTGCAGCAGAGAGACCGGCGAGACCGCCACCAACAACGATAACCTGAGCCATGTAGGAATTGAAAAGGAGGAGATGTATGGAATGAGGATGTTTGACAAGACGTAAGCTTTATACCTCGTTCTCTGCTAGTTCCGTCTGACATGTGATTCCCACTGAAATCACTCGCCGATTGCCGACCAAAACGGTGATCCGACGGACCCAATTTCAGTATCGTGATTTGGCAACCATTCTCATGATGAAGCGAGGCAGGTGGAATCGGTGCAGGTAAGGCTGGCTCGAATTGCTGACGCTGTTAGATAATTTCTGCCAACTCTTTTTCTCATTTTTGCAAATCATGAAGGGATTCTGAATCATTTATGAGCTGGCAGACGATGAGTTCGAACCAGCAGTGATGTCTAACATGTCTAACCTCTTGTAGATCTTTCACATATTATGCGGACTCAGACATTCATATTGAAATTGATACATGCCACACGTTCTTGCTAGCGCTCGTCAGTCTAATTACAATTCATCTCTAATTCCATACAATGTCCCCTAGCACTCTGCATACCTCGGTAACCGCCTCACTCATGCTGGTCTCCAGGCTGTTAATGACCACCAAGTCTTTCACCTTCTCTCCGGGTAATCCTTCTTCTACGTCTCCACCCAGAAACACATCCCGATGTGCATCCACATATGCAGGGTATACAATTTGTTCCCAATAGCCTGGCGGGTCTCTCCATAGTGAACCCTCTGGATCAGATTGAACTCCAGAAGGACAGTCGCAAAGTGAAGATAAAGCGGTGGCGTTTGATGAGAGCGGATATTGAAAGGGTGTCGGGAAAATAACAATCAGGACACTCGTGAGGACAGTTTCTTATTGGGACAGAACAAAAAATATGTACCTGCCGTATGATATCCGTGCCTCTCATGTCGTCGCTTCCTGAGAACCGGTTCTGGTACTCGGAGAAATATTCGGACATCTAGTTCATCTATGACTTCCTGTCTCACATACGGCTCATTAGCAACGACCGTAGTCTTCTCGTAATTTGCATACCTTATTCCAATACAAAAGAAATCCATCCACTAAACCCCATATTAATCTTTCTCCTTGTTGTTCACGCTCCTTTCGGATGCCCTCGAAAACCTCAATCCATCGGTCCCTAACCTCGTCAGCAATCTTGATGTCCTTCTGCTCATTGAGATGGTCATGACTTCGATGGTCACTAGGTATCTTCCCGGTGGCCTTTACCATCCGCAGGAAATGGACTAATTTTGGCCAAAGTATGGCACCTGCAGCAGCATCCCAATCCTGTACATTGTAGATTGGATGGATGGGAACCAATTCTTGAGGCTACGACAATCAGAGACTATATAAAGAGAGGACCTAAAGATTGCGCACCGGTGCAAAATCCTAAGAGTGTATAATATTCAAGAGAGGTCAGCCGAATCACCGCCTTGAATCATGCGACGAACGTCCTGATGGATTATCACAGAGTCGGGTAAAATTCGTTTCAGGTGTTTTGCGAGGGTTGTCTTGCCTGAGCATGTCGCACCTCTATATAGATGTTAAATTTTTTGTGCTTGCATCAACAATTCAAATTCTGACCCTACACCGACAAGGATCACTCGTGTCTTCTGTGAGGGCTTTGTTTCATCGTGAATCATGGTGGCGTTGTAATGAAGGTAAGAGGAGAGGAAGGAATTACAAAGGTGTTATGTAGTGATGGATGATCGGACCAATATTTTTCCGGCCAAATCAAGGCCATGCATGCATCATATGTTGAGGTTGCAGTAATTCCAAGGCGAGCGGTGTAAGGACCTTCTCGCTTTTCGCTGTGACGGTCTCAGAGTACACGTGCTGCAGAATGCACAGCGACGTCACCATCGTCATCATGTGCCACTAGTATATAAAGTCCAGCTTCGTAAGATGATTAATTATCACACTTCACAATGTTTCGTTCTCAAGCTGTTCGCACTGGTCGATCGGTCTATATTGTATCATCCACAGCTCGTACCGTACGTTTCCTAGCCCAACTTTCCAGCTTGGTTTGTTAGTCTGCTCATTCAGGCTCTCCGTCCATATACAACCCCGCCTCCACCACCTCCGGGCCAACAATCATCCAAGGCAAAAGGCAATGACACCAGCTCGAACACTCTTATCTACGCTGCACTTGGTGTAGCTGCCGCAGCGGGAGCCTATTATTATTTTGCCAACCCAGAGGACGTCGATGCTGCCAAAGAGAAGGTTCGTCAGGAGCAACAGGCGATGGAGCACAAGGCTCGTGAAGCGGTGCAAGCCGGGAAAGCACGCGCAGATGATGCGTATAGGCAAAGCCAAGCTAGATTTGACACTACCAAGGTAAGGCAGCTGTAATCGAAAGGTTGTATCTGTGCGCATTGATATTTGTATGTTAAAGGACAAATTACACGAGGTGGAGGAGAGAGGTCGACAGGCAGCGTCAGATGCACACGGAAAGATGGATTCTTACAGACAATCATCCCAAAAAGCCTTGTCTGATGCGCGCGATTCGTCAGAGAACCTGTATAAAGATGCACGCGCGGCGACAGAACGCAAAGTTGACGAGGCACGGTCTAAAGTGGAGACGAAGGCCGAAGAGGCGAAGGCTGGTTGGTTTAGCTGGTTGGGATGGGGCAAATCTAAAGCAGAGGAGACGAAGCAAGAGATAGCAGGTAATGTGGCGAATTCAGCAGAAGACGTGAAGAGGCAGGCGGAGAAACATGCTTAGCCCCTAATTGCATAGGTGACCCTGTACCACTTGACTTCTGTCAGATGACAACGGAAGTTTTCTAACGCAAGGTTACGAAAGCATGTGAAAGAGAAAGACGCCTGGTCGTCGCTGGGAACGGGCCTATAATTGAGTTTGTCAAATAGAACTGGGCCGTCGGGAGATACTCCCATGTCGAGCCATCTCTTGAGACATAGAGCATGGAAGCCTACATGGTCGGAAAGACAGAACTTTGAAAGGTGGATTGGCAGAAGTTTTAAATAAAATCAATCCCCATTAGTCTAAGGTGACCCCGTTCAACGTTCAACACCCATCATACATCCTTGACGTCTTCCACTGGCGGTTAATCAATTACGGTTCTTTTCCTTCCCAGCATGGGAATTTGGCTCTTCTAAGCTCATGAACCTCTGTCTATCTCGGTCCACTGTTTTATTCCAGCTGTGAGGTATTGAGGACCCAATCCCTACAAACTTGACTACGATCGCTTTGTAATGCTCGCTAAAAGCCTATACCTGGATTCCCGTGGTCAGGATGAAGACCCCTTGACAAAAGCCATCGCTCCACCGCCGGACGAGTCCGAAGCCGAGCGCCTAGTGCGTTTGGCAGCAGAGAGGGAAGCACAACGACGATCAGACGCTATTGACGAAGAGCTCAATCGCCAGAGAATCAGTGAAAAGAAGACTAAATGTATTAGGATTCTTCTACTCGGTGAGTAGTCTGGCGCGTCATGCTTTTATTACACAACTGAAGAGGAGTTCAGGACAAAGCGAGTCAGGTTTGTCTTTTTCATTCATCAGATAGGTCTTATAAACTGAATCTGAACGAAATCCAGGCAAATCAACGACACTTAAAAGTTAGTTCCTGTCGTACTTCATCAATGATAAATTTAATCCTGTTTCCACTCGTAGACTTTCAATTATTCCATTCAAACAAGGTATGAAGCAAAATATCATTCTTCCGTGCAGTGTTTGAAGAAAGTCAGGCGTTCCGCTCAGAGCGCGCCTCCTGGCGAGCTGTTATTCAGCTCAACGTAGTTCGATCCGTGAGGTCAATACTCGACGCCATGACGGAGGCTCAGGCAGTAGCATCACCTTTTACAATACTCTCGGAAGGCGAACCAGAGGCCAAATATCCTATCCTTTCACCAGAGCATCTTAGGCTCAAAATGCGCTTGTCGCCTCTCCAGCAAGTTGAGGAGACACTTCTGCGCAAGATCGCTCCTGTAGGTTCTGCAGAATGGGAAATTACACATCTTTCGCCGGTCACAAATCTCCCATTTTCCAACCGTAACGTTCCTGGTGAACTTGCATTGAACTCTCTCACACCATGGAAAAACGCATTCAATAAACTTGTATCAAGTACAAGAACGAGCCTTGATAGTCAAGATATCGACTTTGATGATCCGAACGATCCTGGCGTCATTCTCAATGCCTGCAAGGACGATGTAGTTGCGTTGTGGACCGATCCAGTAATCAAAAAATTGTTGTTGGCGTACAAAATCCAAATCCAGGATATGGGTGGATTGTAAGTATTTCTACTGTCACCTTATGAATGCTTTCTGAGCTCCTTCCGCAGTTTCCTGGATCAATTAGATAGAGTTACATCACTTAAATACGTACCTACGGATGGTGAGTGCCGCTGCATGCTGCAAGGGACTTTGAATTTGATAAATGGAATAGATGACATTCTGCGAGCCCGTTTAAAGACTATTGGAGTTTCTGAACATCGATTCACTCTGAAAGCTGGTAAGTAATGACAGTCGGCGCAACTCCTCGGGCGGTCGATCTGACTTTTTTTCAGGAAATCTGATGAGCCATGATTGGAGGGTCTTTGACGTGGGTGGAGCGCGATCACTGGTCAGTTGATATCTCGATTTTACCTTGACATTTATTCTCACATATGATATAGCGAGGTAGGCAAGACTTAAAATGATCGAATGATTGTCAGACTAAGTGCTATGCCAGCTGCCTGGGTCCCGTTTTTTGATAATATGGATGGTATAATTTTCCTTGCCCCCATCTCAGGCTTCGATCAAGTAAGGGAAACTTGATGAAAAGTCTTGTTTGATGCGCTGAGTCGTTTTTAGGTTTTGGATGAAGATCCAAATGTCAACCGTCTGGTTCGCAACTGTTATATGCAGCTCCGGCGCTGACTGATTATCAAGTGGCACGTAGGAAGACTCGATCTTACTGTGGAAATCCGTCGTGTCCAATAAACTCTTGAAGGATACTGAGATTGTGCTCTTCTTAAACAAAATTGATATCTTCAGAGGTGCGAACATTATGACATGCGGTGTTTCTCCGACCTGATACGTTGTTCTTCTAGCAAAACTTGTCGCTGGGGTTTCTTTTGGGCATTTTGTCGTCTCCTATGGGGACAGACCGAATGATTTCGAGTCTACTTCGAAATGTAAGGGCGAAGATCTTGTAAATGGAAATGAGATTACTTAACACATTTTGTCTTTGTCTTCGACAGATCTTATGCGGAAGTTTGGTTGGTTTGATAACGATCGAAGCAACTACTTGATTCGCTAACTTCCCTATCTGAAGCTGGTATTCTAAAGCAATCGTCACCTAAGCCTCGCACATTTTACTGTCATCTCACCAGTGTTACAGTGAGTTTCATCATCTTTGATCTACACAACCAGCAAGGATGGTCTTTCAACTCCTGCTAGGATTCTCGATCAACCCAACGGATACTAGTCAATGGTTCGTCATTACTCTCAATCAGAAGTCGAGTAAGTTGGACTAAGCTTCATCTGCAGTCAAAGACATGGTACTCCGACAAAATTTAACCGATGGCAATCTTCTATGAAACCTACTACCCTTCATATCCTTTGTCTACTCTATCTACTGACTGGATTGTCATTCTTGTATAATAGCACCAACCCCGGCATTGTAATTTTTGACTGAGGCTTTCCCTTGGAATACCACTCAGGATATGGCGGGCGGTGTGTATGAGGAGGGACCCCCTGTTTCGAAGGTTGTATTTAGATTGTGTGTAGTCTATTAGAAAGCTGTTGTGCGAAGTAGCTTCAATTCATCGATTTGCAAGGCACGTGTTCCGCTTCTCCTTGATCTCCACTGTATGAAATGTCAAACGATGTTCTGGCCAACTTTTTATGCTTAGACGAGCTCACACAGGTCATATATCAAGGAGTCTATCGATTTCTCGTCCTTTCTACCGTTTCAGATCAAAGGTGGACAATCCACCTTGGATTGTCTGGTCCAGAAGGAAGGTGGTGGCGTGGAGGTTGGGCGAAGACAGATATTCTGGAGATCGTTGTTCGTATATGCTCTGTACCGTTGCACGAGTCCAAGTTGAACATTCTCTAGGGTTCTAGATCATCGGATAAATTACTGGAAGCCTTCGCCGAGAAACTTGCAGAGACCTTCATCCAAGGAGAACTCCATGTAGGAGATTGGAACCCTGAGAACGGCGCGAAAATCAAAGTATGCCGTCCTTTTCCGCTTCTGATAGAATTGTCGCATTGAATGGCGAAATCCAGTTAACATTGGGACCATCCTCTAAGAAACCCATGCATGTTCCCTTAGTCGAGTTAACCTCGGCAGAGGCTGCCTCACATGCAACAGATGTTTTGCTAGATGTAAGCGCAATCGAATAAGGAATTGTGAACGGCCCATTGACAATTCAACTTTGGTGAAAGATCGCGCTTCAAGCCCAGTCAAGGAAATGCCGTCTCCATCCAGATCCTTTTGTGGCATCCCCAACGGACAAATGTACGTCGTAATGCTGATTTTCTCATGTGTTCCTCATTCGGACCTAGGCACCAGCTACGATATCTACAAATGTAACGGCACCAAGTAGCAGTAGCAGTCGACCAAACGTCATACCTTCACTTCAGCGTCACCGTGCTTCACCGGTCGACGTGAAGCGACATGTCGCTGCTGATACTAATACACAAACCGACATCAAAGCTTCAAGAGCAGAAACAACACTGCGAGCATCGTCTACGGATCCAAAGATTACTAGTGAGTTTCGAACATGTTGACAGCTCGTTTTCATATCTCGCTAACGATAGAAACAGCGGCCCCAAAACAATTAAAGGGGGCTTCGCTTGCCAATCCGAATAAAAAGGCGAGAAAATATCAAGCGATGGAATTTGAAAGTGATGAGGAATAAATTATCACTATTAGAGTCACCGAAATTTACTTTCACCCTTCACATTGCCACTGTATTACTGACATGTAATACAATTGTTACACCAAGCAGCTCTCCGGTTAATCGTTCAACTTCACATCTCGCAAAATGATTTAAATTAGCCGTACTCCTCGGTTGAAACGTGTTGGACGTACATACATACATATATATGACAGATCATTGAACAAGTTACTTGTTCCTACCATCAGGGTTATAAATGTTCACGGGAAAGGCCGACGACGTGTTATTTACCCAAACGTGCAGTATAATAAGCTATCTCATTTACGTTCCTTCATCATTCCCACTATCATGTCTTCCCCCGGTATATTGTCTCAACTCCCTGCTGGGCAGGTGAACGCCCCGGCTGGCGTTGAAGGAATGTTTCAACAGATTCTACAAGCTGTTCAGAAGTCGGTGGGTATCAAGCCACGTCTTATTGATGCATCGATTGAACTTTGAGTCCACATTTTAGCACATTGAAATTGCTGACCTGCGACAAGAATGTGCGGAGCTTCGGCTCGCCAATGTCAGCCTTGAGCGCCAGGTACGAGAAGGACTTCAGGTAAATTGTAGAAACACGGTATATCTTTACGCGTGACGTACCATCCTGATGTTGTCCACACAGCACAATCTCCACCGAACCGCAAGTCCTGGCTTTATGACCCCGGCCCCTCCTAGCCCACAGCTACGCGCGGCCAAATTATCACCTTTCCTATCCCACAGTATGCCTTCGCTCTCTGTTGGCCTTGCCGAACCGTCTTTCCGCCCCTCTCCGCTCGGTGATAATGCCCTTGCTGCCTTCCCATTCGGCTCCCGCGACATACCAGGCTTTTATGTAGTTATTCCTGCCGGTGGCGCAGGAACTCGTTTATGGCCTCTCTCCCGCGAGGGCCACCCTAAGTTTTTACTCGATCTTACTCTCAAAGGTCGCTCTCTCATCCAGGCAACATGGGATCGGCTCCTCCCACTTTCATCTGCAGCAAGGACTACGGTCGTTGCCGGTCCGGGACACGTCAAAGCTATTCATGAACAATTACCAGACCTACACCCCGACAATCTCCTGTGTGAGCCTGGTCCAAAGGATTCTATGGCCGCTATCGGCCTTGCGGCAGCAGTCTTGGCAAAGAGAAATCCAGACGCTGTCATCGGTTCATTTGCTGCGGATCATATGATCTCAGGAGACGATGCCTTCCTCTCTGCAGTTGCTGAGGCAGTTGAGGTTGCGAGGAAGGATTATCTTGTTACCATCGGAATAGCCCCTTCTCATCCCTCTACTGGATTCGGTTATATCCGTCTCGGAGAGAAACTTGAATTAGCAGAAGCTCCCAACGCCCGATTGGTCTCCAGTTTCAAGGAGAAACCAGATGCTCGTACGGCTGCATCGTACATTGCAACTGGGAAATACCGATGGAACGCAGGGATGTTTGTTACGAAGGCAGCGTTCCTTTTGAACCTTCTGAAAGAATATAAGCCTGACCTGCACGATGGCCTGGTGAAGATTGCTGCTGTCTGGGATGATGAAGCAGCACGACAGGCAGTATTGAATGAAGTTTGGGATACTCTTGAGAAGATTCCAATTGATAATGCTGTTGCTGAGCCAGCAGCAGCCCAAGGTCGAGTTGCTGTTGTGCCAGCCACCTTCGGTAAGTCACAACAAACCGTAAGACTTTTACTTTCATTCATGTTATTACGACAATACAGGTTGGGACGATGTTGGAGACTTTTCGTCTCTAGCAGATCTACTACCTGCTGAGGCTAATCAACCTCGCATCCTTGGCGATAGTAACCTTGGTCCGTTCAGCGCATCTAGTTGCTCTCCCACACTCTAACCCAACCTATAGTTGTCACTGAACAAGTCGCTGGAGGTATCGTTGTCCCAGGATCTGGCCGTCTCATCACATGCCTTGGTGTTGATGATTTGGTCATTGTTGATATGCCAGACACACTGCTCGTCACGACTCGGGCTCGTTCTCAAGAAGTCAAACGCCTCGTCAAGAAAACTCGTGAATCAGGTTGGAAGCAACTTCTCTAACCTGTTTCACAACTCGTCATACATACCCGTACTCTATCACTTTGCCCAAACGGACATTAATCTGAGAAACTTGTCACTGTTTATTATACTGTGGTACACACACATCATGATCTAGGGTTTAAATTTGCGTCGGACTGTTCAACGTTCAGTACTTGGGACTCTTAACGGATACAAATTTTCACGATTGCCTCAGAACCGAGTTGTGCGTGTGAATACTTGTGTCTGTATAAGACGGCTGGTCAACGTTTCAACATTCAACCTGGCCACGCCCTGTGCAATACATTCTGGATTCAATTCTTCTCGGGAATAAAATTCCCAACTATGTGTTTGAACGGAGGGTTAACGTTCTTCAGAAAGGAATCTTCGTTGGTGCTCTATGTATGTACTTTATGCGATTCTATTTCCAGTCTATTCAGTGCTGTTGCAGTTTTTTGGGGAAGGAATTGGCTCGAAATTCGGTCTCATGAGTGGGTGGTCGGTCTGCGTGAGTTTCTATGGGGGGACCAACCTGTATATAGTACGACAGACTCTGCTGGTGTATTATTGACAGACCGTTGGATCTGTTTTCAGTGCAATGTGCTGAATAACTCGGCCCGGGGCAAGGAACAGTTTTTCCTTTTTTCAGCACTCCTCGGATCACCTTCCGAAACTGCGATGTACTTCAAGTACACTATGCACCATTATATTGTGCACCATCCTTACTTACCATCGACTCGGACCATCTTATGTCGCAGCCTCTCCTCCCCAAAGGTGCTTATCCAAACGAATATAACATCATTCCTATATAATGTCCCTTGATCTTTCCATGATAGATTCTACAGGCACCTCCTGCCAGACTTTTGAGAGCACCAAAGTGACTGCCCACCCCGACTATGGTACCCTACATCCTGAACAAATAGAAGAGGCTCCCCAATTAGACGTTGAGCATCATCCACCACCCCATGACAAGCTTCATCGTGGTTTGTCTGCTCGGCAGGTTCAAATGATAGCCATCGCAGGTACGATTGGCACCGGATTGTTTCTTGGCACCGGTCGTTCTCTCGCAAAGGGTGGTCCAGCCAGTATTCTCATCTGCTATTGCCTCGTGGGCTTCGTGGTCTATGTTGCCATCCTGTTGTTAGGGGAAATGGCTACCCAATACCCTGTAGCAGGGTCTTTCAATGCTTACGCGACGCGATTTTTTTCACCATCTTATGGATTCGCCCTGTCATGGAACTATTGGTTTAATGATGCTGTTTCTGTCGCTTCCGACCTTACTGCCGCCCAGATTCTTCTTGAGTATTGGACTCCATGGCATCCTTGGGTTATCAGTCTCCTTTTCTGGACGTTCTTAGTTGCTATCAATGCCACTCATGTTAAAGCGTACGGAGAGTTAGGTTCATATTCGACCTTCCTATTATCTCATCTTTTTCTGACTATTGCAATCCGCCAATCAGAATACTGGCTGTCATCCTTGAAAGTCATCACGATCATTATATTCGTAGTACTGGGAATTCTTGTCAATGCAGGCGTGAACACTGAGCATCGATATATCGGCGGGAGCAACTGGAGAATACCTGGTGCCCCTTTTGTAGGTGGTTTTGGAGGGTTTGCCAGTGTTTTTGTGACCGCCAGCTTTGCTTGTAGGGTTTGTTCCTTCGCTTGACGTTATTGTGATGACCATTTTCACAGTCGGGGGAACGGAAAGCTTGGGTATTACGGCGGGAGAGACTCGGAATCCTTCGCGCAATATGCCAAGAGTTGTCAAATTTGTGTTCTGGCGGTAAGTAACACAAACTTAGTAGTAGCATCCAGATGATTGACCACTTCTCCAAAGCATCATGATCTTTTACGTGTTAACCATTCTCCTCATTGGACTCAATAGTAAGTCCAAGCAAGTACTCTCAAGTCGTACAGGAGGTGCTCATCCAGGATCTTCTCGAAGTTCCATGGAATTACCCCAATCTGTCAAACAAGTCGACCACCACTTCTCCCTTTACAATAATTTTTCGGGAAGCTGGGTCAAGTATGGTCTATATCTTTCGATCAGACGTGAACAGTGATAATTTTTATGTATCCAGCTGTTGCTGCATCCTTTATGAACACGGTCATCATGACGTCTGTCTTGTCTGCTGGTAATCATGCTCTGTTTGCTGGGACTCGGGTTTTGTATGGTATGTGTACTCATCTCAGATGGATGTTGACTGAATTCATGTGATGGGTGCAGGACTTGCTGTTGCAGAACAAGCTCCGAGGATCTTTTCTCGCACGACTCAAGGAGGAATACCCATTTATTCTCTATTGCTGACAAGTAGTATAAGCATCCTTTGTTTCGGCAGTAGCTACATCGGACGTGGGCAGTTGTGGGCTTGGCTTCAGAATATTGTCGGAGTGTCGAATCAGGTCTGTTACATGGAGTCTCGGCTACTTTTGAGTCGCTGAGGATCTTCAGATTGCTTGGTTATCTATTGGTCTGGCGAGTTGGAGATTTAGAACAGCATGGGTAAGACAGGGACGTTCATTGGATGAGCTTAAGTTTCGTGCCACATGGACCTGGCCATGGGGTCCAGCGTTTGTTGTGAGTGACCAACGTTGTCTCGACCGTCCTCTATAGTAATGACTGACTTGGTGGGTGACACAGGTTCTCGCTGTGGCTTTCATGATTATTGGCGTGTATCATTTTTTTGTTGCGGGTTGAGTACTGACAGTATTCATTCTAGTCCAAGGATGGTCGTCTGTGATCCCCAAATTCGTGGCCTTCGACTTCGTGTCATACTACATCGAAATCCCTGTTATGCTTGTCATGTCCATTGTCTGGATGATTTACCAAGGCTATCGCTCGAATTTCCTAGACGACGTTCCTGGTAGTAGCCACACTCCAGTCGTCGCCGGGCGACGTGTCTGGTATCATGACTTTGTTGACGCACACGTTGTTGATCTCTATCGAGACGAGTACGTTGAGGCGGAAATTGACAAAACGGAAGATGAGCAGAGAGCGTCTCGAATGAACGGGAAAGCAAGATACTTGTGGAGGCTCTACTATTGGATTGTCTAGTCAGTCAGGAACTATGAGTAGACGAGAAAGAATTCTATCAAGTATGTAGACAATGGAATCTTTCTCAATTTGATCGCAAACAATGTAACAATACGTCAATGTTTTCAACCAATATTGATCACGATCAGGGAATTCTGTTGACTCCCATGAACGACCGTCGGAATAGTGATCCAATTTCGGATTCAACTTCATTCAATGCGCCATCTCGCAAGGTATCAACTTCTTCGCAAGGCTCTTCATCAGGAAGACGATACAAGGACTCTGGTTCAAGCCGAAGTAGTGCTCGTCAGTCAACCTATGAAGATCTTGCCAAATCGCTAAAGCAGCAACTTTTGGCCGCCAACAGACGGCTAAAGGAACTTCGTGCCGCTGACACTGAACAACAGATATTGGCATTACTAAATCAACTCGAGATTGTCAATGATGCTCGTATAACTGCGGTCCAAGAGGCCGCTAAGGCGACTGAGGAACTCGAGTACGTCCTTATCCTTACTTTGGAGAAAAGCGCCTCAGTATATTACAGGTTGTACAAAATACAGTTGCAAAATGCCCACCAAGAGATTCGGCGCGCTCAAGAAATTATTAATAAAGTCGACCAGGAGAGGTACGACGCAGAGAAGGCTGCTTCAGAAGCCAGGACCATGGCACGCAGGTATCAGCGAGAACTTTTGATGATGAAAGCCATGGAAGAAGGTAGGAAGTTGGGTATGCAGGAAGGAATAGAACGGAGTAGAACAATGACTTTGCGAGAGGCGGGCGAATATGAAGAAGGCTATGCAAGGGAGTACTTGGACTACAGTGATGCCGAAGTTCGCAACGAGGAGATCGTGGTACAACCATCTCAACCTTTGGACACAGAGTCTGCACCACAACCACCTTTCCAACCGATACCAATGCCTGCTCCAGAATCTGTCCACCCGATATCAGTGCCTCCTTTAGAATCTATCCAACCGGTATCAGGGCCTCCTCCAGAATCTGTTCTGCCGATAACAGTGCCTCCTCCAGAATCTGTCCGACCGATACCAGTGCCTCCTCCAGAACTTATCCAGCCTATTCCCGCAACTCGTCCCCGATCTTTCCGAAGCCCTTCTCCATCTGTGAGACACCCCTCGGTATCCATACCACCAGATGGCTATATACCAACTATCGACCCAGATAATGTCATTCGTATGCCACCTCCTCACGAACTCGCAAGACCCCCACCAACACCTGAAAGGCCACCTTCCACACAGCTCCCCGACGCTTCGCATGAAGAGTCTCGGCCTAGCTCCCGATCACACAGACGCAACCGAAGTAGCTCATCCGTCGCTTCAGCTTCAACCAACGCTGCTGGACCCTTAGGGAGGGCCGCGCCGCTCAGTGCAATACTGGAAGTTCAAACCCCCCACACCAGCCCTGTCCCCCAGTCTGTAGACGGTCATACCCTCAGGCATCAGCTGTCACAGGTACGTCTCTCCTTAGTGGTTTTTGGTCCTATACTCACATCCTCTCCTGACACCAGATCAGCTCTCATCGCTCAAGTAGTGTGAATCCAGAACGAGGTGCAACAGGCCCCCTGCCAGTTCCAAGTCCGAATATCCACCGGCCATCATCAGTCAATTCAAACATTCTAAGATCCCTTCGCCCTTCCAGCTTAGCTCAGGAGGATGATCGCAAGAGTTCCACCTCGTTTAACGTCCCAGCTATAACTGTAACGGATGTTCCCAGATCTTCAATGATGTCGCAATTGTTTGGTGATCGTGTCATTGGACAACCAGGTCCTTCAAGCACTCGAGCAGCGGAAAGTTCTCCTCATCGAACGCCAGAGGCCTTGCCAATCCCCATGCCTGGCGCATATCGTGATTTGACGGATCAAATGTCAACAAGGGAGAATCCGCGTTCTGGCTCCTCCAATGGACATCGTGTGATAGACGACGATACCACGTCCATCAGGTCTCGCGACACGCTGACCACATCTCGGACGCGAAGGCGCAGTCATCACCCTCGAGCTAGCGTTGATTCTTTGACAACTCCTCCTCCCGAGAATTCTAGTTTGACTGGATGGGAAGATGCCGCCCGTGTTGCAGGTTCTTCTGTGCCTGTTCCCCACGACAATCGGACGAGTTGGCCTGTGTCCCGAAACACAGATCGTAGCAATAGATAGACACTGAACAATAATACACTTTCTACCTCTCTGATATAACAGCAAAACTGTACATCGCATGTTCGTTCTATCGCGTCTCCTCTAGTGGACTCCAATGGTACTCCAAATGAGTGATCAAATGTTTTGTTACATATTCTTCAAATTCAAAAAAATACAGCTCAGGCATACTATTCACTGAGGGAAGTTATTCAGAAACGACACTTACAAATTGCCTATAAAATCAAAGTTTATGATGTTCAATCCCGTCGGCGCCGGGTAGAATCGCGTGAGCGCTCCCTTCTGCGCTCCTTGTCATTGTCATCCCGAGGCCTATCACGATCACGTTCATTGCGATTGTAATCGCGGTCATTGCGCATGTCGTCACGATCGCGCTCCCTCTCACGATCGTCGCGTCTGTAATCACGGTCGCGATCTCTATCTCGGTCTTCTCGTCTGTAATCGCGGTCACGTCCCCTATCTTTGTCGTCTCGTTTGTATTCACGGTCGCGGTCCCTCTCAGGACCGTCACGTTTGTAATCGCGTTCCCGCCGTTCGGACATCTTTGTTCCTTTATCATCCCGGTCACTGGCACGCTCTCTTGACCGGGAGCCTCTGCGTGATACTGCTGTTGATCCACCGCCGCGTGACTGGGGTGAACGAGATCTCTCTCTCCTTCGTTCGAGGTCTTGAGGGGCCGATGACGGACGGCCGTCCCTCTCCTTCTTTAGGAGAGGTACATATCTCTTCTCCGGACGAGATGTTCTTTTCTTTTTGCTTCCATCATCATAAACTTCCTGCTCTTTGGCACCAATACCAAGCAGTGCGGGCCTCGCTTCCGGTAAATATGGCTCCACCATGCCTTTCCCAGGTTTCCTTGTGGCTGCCGTGCCCTCCTTCCAACCCATTCCTCGTAATAGAGCAGCACCAAACTGTGATACGGGGATGCGGGTATAATCCTCCAGAGTAGAAGAGTCGGGAAGTTCTTCAACGTCCTGCTTGTAAGCTTCGGCTTCAGATACGGGGGTCGGGATTACGTCGATGATGGGTCCTTCATGCGGGGTACCATCTACCCCGGCAAGGATCGCACGCAGGGCAGCCTTATCCTCGTCATCCTCAACTACCTCCATCTTGACATCCTCTTGAGGGACGTCGGCTGATAGTTCTTCTTCCTGTTTGACTGAAAGTGGTTCCTTTTTAAGTTGCAAACCTGAGAGAACAGGTCCGGAGTTGATGGTGTCTCTTGTGCCGAGGCCGCCAGCGGTCCCGTCCTCCCCTGTCTCTGCCTTGGCAGAAGGGGGGACATACTGTGCTTGAGTTCTGCGTTTCCTCGCGAGATCTCGCCAATCCCGATTCTTAAGCGCAGGAATGACAAGAGGAGAAGCTTTTTCAGGTTGGTCCTTGTCAAGACTATATATACGTTCAAAGACTTTTGTGAGTTGAATTGGCTGAGACGCAAGAGCAGTGGAGTCTACACACCGCCGAACACCAAATCGGTCAAAGCCAGTGACAAGTTCGTCTTTTACGTCGTCGCCCTCATCGCTAGAGTCTGCTTGATGTGGAGTAAAACGGTTTCCCCTGGAGGAGGGAATGGGAGATGAGGTTGAGCTGCGTGAAGGACGACCATTGTTGAGGTGGCGAGGGAGAGAAGGGACTTTGTATTGTGGCGCATCTGAATCTGGGCCAGATGAAGGAGCCCTTGACACAGGAGTTGGCCGCCGAATTGTGAACGACACTTTCTCTGTCATTGTGGTTCAAGAGAAAGATAGTAATCCACGTGATCTCATCAGTCCTGACTTCTATCCACTGTCCAGCCTTCTCAACATCCACTCTTCTTCAATGTCAAAAACTCACAAGGCACATCGTTGTACGTATTCCTAAGCATAGAAGACAGCATGAACCAAGAGTTCTACAAGTTGATTGATGCTACTTGCACCCTCCACCAGTGCCTCAAATCCTGGATTAATGTATGTCGTTCAATGTGCTCGGGCGGTCTCTTCCCGAAGACTCCAGGTGCATACTTACACACCACTCTTCAGAGGTCCTCGACGATTTGGCTACGCTAATTAACGGAAATGACAAACCAGGCAAGTTGATTTCTGGTTCTTGCGTTGTCGCTTCTTAATCTTCGTAGCGCCTCGCACTGAGTCAAGATAACTTGACACAGTTTTGCTCCACCGAAGGCGGAGATGCAGACAATGATCCACGGTAAAATAGCTCAACAGTTCTGTGCAAGTCACCTTCTAACCAGAACAAATATGTTAGACAATCTACTCTGGCTGAGCAGCGAAATCGACGTCTCTCTGTTTTACTTCCGTACGTTGAACTTTCTTCTTGGCCCAAATATCGGTTTAACACTCACAGTTTCATATTCTGGCATCATGACCCAGGTACCTCTGTCCATTGGCCAGGAGTGTCCCCCAAAGGTCTTCAACTTGTTCCTGAATTCGTACAGCAAGATCCAAGGTTGGTGTCGTCCATCGTAGCCCTCTTTTTGTTAATTTTGGTCTTTCGCACCCTTCGATCCGATTACGCGGAAACGACGTCCCCGTGGTCGTCTAATAAATGTGCTGTAACTTGTCATGTCTTGGGGACTTGAATTCATATCTGCTTCTGTATTTAATCATATAAATGGCTGTTTCACCAAGAAGTACGCGAGATTAAGGTATCCGAATAACTGACATATAGTATCTTGACATGTCCTCTCTACTCCTTGAGTTCCCAACTCACTCCACAACCACAACCGCTTCCCTTCGCTCTTGGATTGTCTTCTACTCTGAAACTGCTGCCAATAAGTTCCGTAGCAAAATCTAGCGTTGAACCATTAAGAAGCGATAGAGATACTGCGTCAACCACGACATTAGAAGGTTGTAGAGTTGGGTGTGTAAAATGACTGCCACAAAACAACGAAAGTGGGCGATTAGTAATTGGCAAGAACATATAAAGATTGCTTACTAGTCGTCGGGCGCGCGTTCTGTTGCAAGCTCCATTTTATATTGATATCCGTGACATCCTCCAGATTCAACAGCTATTCGAAGAGCAATATCCGAGTTCCCTTGTTGCGCTGCTATGTTCCGTAATCGCTTTCCAGATGTAGCTTTAGTACCAGAGACGCGTGATAGTTGAACTGGATTTACCTCTGCAGCGCGATCTGTAATGACTAATTTAACTTCTTCATGTGGTGGAAGGTCTACATCTATTTCTTCTTGCTCAAGATACTCTGGAGACGGCGAGGAAAGCAGTAGCGTGGGTTTGCCTTGTACTTGGGAAGCTAGAGTAGCTTTCCTAAGATGAGTGATCGAGAAATTTCGCGTAGAGTATCGCGAAGGTCGAAAGTGGAGTATTGCAGGAGAATACCTGCATAGACACAGACTTGTCCGTTGTTGAAATACGAAGGAAGCCAGGCGAGTAGCAGTAGGGGTCATGGTGGTTTAGAAATGTCGTCGGCTTTTCGGCAAGGTGCTTTCGATCCTGCCACAAAATACGAATAAATATACCGAATCATTTTGCATATCATTCGAAAACTCGAAAGCAAGTACATACTTAGTGACTCAAGATGCAGACGTATATAATGTAGGTATATAGTAGGGAAAGTTGGAGAGTCCGGATAAAGTGAAGAGAGAGAGGGGAAAAAATGTGCCACGATCCAAGCCTGACTCCTGAGCATAGTCCTGCTCTAACAAACCACGCAACACCCCCATCGGCCTTTAGTTTCTGACTCCTGTGACATAGCCTTGCCACTGCTTCTTCGCCTATGGTGCTTCGGATCTGAGTGTTGATTGTTACTATTCGCGGGCACGCCATCTCGCATCAACATGCTAGCCCGAGTAGCAGTCTCGAAAACATCGTCAACACCTTCAATTTTTAGGGCAGAACACTCCTTGTAGGCACGGGCACCAATGGCCTGGGCCACACGTTCACCCTGCTCGCGGGTCACCCAAGGAGTGTCGAGGGTAATATTTGGTGGACGAAGGTCAGCCTTGCACCCAACGAGAATAACTGGTATAGAAGGGCCGCATATGGACCTAACTTCTTCAATCCACTACAGGAGGTGTGATGTAGTAAGCAATGAAGCAACAAGAAGAGTAAGTGTGATTACCTTCGTCGTAACGTTTTCAAGCGAATCAGGGGTATCGAGAGCGAAAGCGATAAGGATTACATGAGATTTGGAGTAGGACATTGGTCGTAGGCGCTTAAAAGGTGGAAAACGATCAGCATCGCCAAAATTGAACGCAGTGCATGACGGCCGACCTCATATTCTTCTTGGCCGCTTTAGTATTACCCGAATATCAGAGAGGTACCTGGTAAGGAAACGTAAGCAACGTACGCGGTGTCCCAGAGAGCGAGTTGGACGGGCTTTTCGTCGAGCCTAATTTCCGCAACGTAATTGTCGAAGACCGCTTCACACAAAGTTAATAGTTTGGAGCTGTTAAGCATGAGGCCGGCACGCACTAGGTTGCTGTGGTTGAGGCGTTAGCACAGCTTCGATGGAAGGAAACGGTGACCTACGTATTCCTTTGGAAACTCTCCTAGAGCAAAAGAGCACAAAAGTGATGTTTTTCCGCATGCACCTGTTATAGAGACGTTAAGCGGGTTGGTCAGACGCGGAATCGATTTGCTACGTGCCATCGCCTACAATGACCAATTTTCTTCGTATCTGACACGGGGGGTCAGACAGAAAAGGTGCGTGAGGCCAGAACTTACAGGGTTCATGAAGAATGCTCAGAATTAGGAGGCTCAAAGGGAAGTAAGAGGATATATACTAAGGCCGAAATTATGGTACACGTGAAGAAAGTGGACGTCACAGCCTCAGTCTTTGTTGTCTTTCTGCACGACAAACAAATAGTGATGTCATTTCTCTCCGGCTAAAAACTTGTCCCACTCTTCCCTGTCGATTGAATAGCTCTCTGCATCCCCAGGGAACGAGCTCTCCCTCACTGCTGTTGTGTAGCCCTCGACACCAGAGTCTCTTGGCGTTTGTAAGTCTGTGAATCTCCGCACAAATTTCGCCTTGTGACCGGGCCAGGTGCCCATTGCATCGTCCCACACAAGAACCTTCGTCCGGTTGCCATCAGATGGGCTCGAGCTCCAAAATACATTGAAACCTACCTGACCACTTGTTCCAGGCCCAGCACCGATTCCTATAGTGGGGATCTTTAGCCGTTGTGTGATATATGACCCTAGTTCCTTAGGGACAGCTTCAATGACAATTGAAAATGCTCCAGCATCTTCCAAAGCCAGAGCATCGTTGAGTACACGCCGAGCGGCTTCTGCGCTTCGACCTTGAACTCTGTAACCTGACATGGCGATGTGCCGCTGTGGCATTAGTCCGACATGCGCCATGACGGGAATCCCAATATTTGTTAATTGCCGGACAACGGGCAAGATTTCACTTCCCCCTTCCAATTTCACTGCGTCAACTCGACCCTCCTGTATTAACCGTATCGCATTTTCGGTAGCAGAGGCCGGTGAAACATGATACGTGCCGAATGGCATATCGGCCACGAGCAATGGATGAGTTGTGCCTCGTGATACAGCTCGTGCATGGTGGATCATCTCTTTCAAGGTCAGCTCCGTAGTCGAAGCATGTCCGAGGCAGACTTGTGCCAGAGAATCGCCAACCAGCGTAATGTCGAGATTCTGGTTTGATGAACAGGCCAGACCGGTAGGATAATCGTATGCCGTCAGCATTGTAATTGGAATATTGTTCCTTCTTTGAGTTTGCAGTGACTGAATCGTAACTTTTTTGCGAACTGGTTACCAATGATATCAGACGTCAATCATATATTGAAAAGGCCATGCGTACCTTCTGATGCTTCTTGGTTTTGGCGAGGGCGAACACTCATTGAGCGACGAGGAAGGATTTGAGAGACGCTCCTCTTCAGAACGCAGCGTTGGGCGAGAAGTGACATTTCGATGTAGTCGAGAGGAAAATAAGCCAATTGATACTACTTGAATAAATCGCAGATTGCCAATACTCCTCGAACTTTCTAGTAAAAAACTAGGCGCTAAACAGCCATTGCAAGATATCACTGATCGTTACAAAACTCTGGCAAGTCCAACTCCGAAATCGAAGCCTAGCTCAGTCAGACGACCTGTGCTGTCTTCATCACTTCCACCATCATCACCGCCATCTGCTTCCTCTGGGCCATTAATCGACCATCATGTTCACCCTATGTCACCATCTGCTCCAGATAATCTAGAATTCGACGAACCCGGACTTGACATAGCTGCAGGGGCCCTCGACGCAAACTCAGACCCATTTGGCTTCTTTGCACTCGAGAACAAGCTTAAGATATTCCGAAGTCACCATCAAATCAAGCCTCGGCTTCAAACTGCGCATCCTCCAGAAGTCCAAACGACGTACAACGACCTCCCAACCCCTCCCACACCTTCGAAAAGGCGTAACAAAAGGAAATCTATCAGGTCGCCCATTCCCTCGAGCAAAGATGATTTTGAACGCGATTCAATCCCCAGCACTCCTGTCAAGCCTATATCTAGGAAGGGGAAGGAAAGAGTCGTTGCTGAAGATAAATCCATCCCTGAAGATGAATCAGATAATGACAGTCTGACATCTAGTCTGACGACCAACCCACGACGGCGAACAAACGTGAAAGGTGTTTCGATTGCGAAAGAGCCAGAAAATCCATCTCAGAGGTATTCCCTCCGACGGATCGGCGCCGTAGCAAAGCCTAGTCAAGAAGTGGGGCGTAGGAGGACGCGCAATGAAGGCGGATATGCGAGCGTGGTAGAAACCGCGGTGAAACCCACACGACCGAAACCGCGCGTCAAGCGAACAACTAAGCCCACGACTGACGCTAATCCAGATGTCGGTGTATGTCCATTTCATACCCGTGAATTCGATTGAGCTGACCGTTCTTAGAAATGGGAACAAGAACGTCAAGCGCGATTGGATTATTTCAAGAAGCTGGAAGGATATCAACTGGAGAAGGAGAACGTATACGTTATCTGAAGATATTGGTTAGGACATTCAGGTATTGGATATTCTTGGGTAACGATAAGTAATACAGCGAGAAGCTAATGGACAAGTACAATCGTATACAATTTCTCTCTCTTTCAAACCTTCTCCTGCTTGTCGGATGCTTCTGCGGCTGCCTTAGCAGCTTTTGCCCTCTCCTCAGTGAAGAATCTGATCACACTCTCGCTATCCACAAACTCTTTGACTGACGTGATTTTGGGCAGACCATCATCACCGTCTATGGGGGTTGAAAAACGGAAAATAAGCATGTATTCGTTCTTGTAGGGTGCCTCTGTAACAGATTCGCCCACGGATGATCCCTGTGTAGACAATCAATGGTCATAATCTAGGAACATGAAAGCACACTTGCATGAAGAGTGATCACATCTCCTGCCTCGATGACTTCGTGAAGCGTTATCTAGAGCCATATCAAATCCTATCATTATTCAGTCCAAAACTCACCTACATGGAAAGTCTTGAAGAGCGGCATGGTACCCGCAAAGTAAGTCAAATACTGCTCCTTGTTTAGGATGGGCCTCCCTAGTGACCTTGGGAGGATCTGGTGCACGAGTGAGTCGTCGAACAAAGGAGCTATCCTCTCCAGATTCCACTCATTGAGTGCATCGCAGTATGCGAGAAGTGTTTTGAGGTTTGGCGACGGCGCTTCAGGAGAGATAAAAATTGTGGGATTGGGAGATTGGCTTGAAGTCATTCGACGATAAATGCTGGGAGCTCGTCTGAAACTTATACAGTGAGTCGCCCAATTAGTACCCATGTCAAACAATCAAGACTGTCATGGCTATGATTGATGATTCCGGCACCCAGGCATTACTCGATATCAGCTGCAAGGGTCAAATGAGACGATCCACTTTTATATGTCTAGAATGTGATCAGAAGACAGGTACAAGTAATGTAGCACCAGCAAT
>JABAJX010000105.1:0-25028 GCA_018221735.1 Termitomyces sp. K1Aa
CGAAAACGGACGTCATCGACACCGTGGTTGGGGTCTGAGAGGTTGAGGGCACCATCGGTGGGGTTGTGAATATTTGTGGTTGGTTTGATTGCTAAGTTTCGGTTAACGATGTACATGTTACATCACCATTAGATTGGGTACTGACGGGTTCGTTGAATACGACTGGGAAATCGAATCGCGGCAAGTCGATGTAGAGGAAAAGGTTATCCGTTTTCTCCATCTCCGCCTATGAGTAATTTTTGAATGTGAGCACGAATTGGTGAGCAATGAATGGGTGCAAGCCGGATCTCACAGCATGTATCTCTTCGATCTTGCGAAAGGTCATCATGTCTAGCCATTCGGACTTTGGTAGATCACCACGTTGATGTTTCTTGACAAGCTGGAAAGAGACAATTATGAGAATTGGATGAGAATAAGCATTCATTGGAATGACCTTTTCTAACCGACCCATCTCATCTCTCGTCTCGAGCTTGCTTGGTGTCGTTGTTTCTACTGAACCATCGGCTTTAACTCCAGGCCACAGTAATAATCGATGTTTGCCGCGTCGTAGAGTCCTGTTGACATAATATCAGGAGGAATGACTTTATCATGAGGCTGGTCATACCATTTCTTGCCAAACAGACGAAAGGTCGACCCTCCAACGGGTGCTGCGGCGCGCGGTCCAGCAATATCCCAGACTGTAAACGTGATATGGGAGTTTAGTGGAAGGTCGCAGTACCGTATTGGAAAAGTTATCCATTCGTTCCACCTAGAACGCGTGATTAGACTTGGGAGGGGATGCCATACTGCCACACGCACGTGTAATTATTCTTGAACGCCTTGAATGAAGTTCGGAATGGTATCGTGAGCGGCTTGTTGTCAGCGACTAGTTGACAGGTGACATAGAGATCTGAAAGCGTTCTTGAGCCGAGAGTTATTGCAAACTTGCACGGGCTGGCAGAGAGGACACTCACGATGATTGTGCACCGTTGAAACGGAGCTCAGGCTGCTCCAAGAGCTCAGTAAACGTTCTTGAGCTTCTGTTGCCCTCGAGAGAATATCTGTATCACAGAGGGTCAGTATCTGCTGCCTCGACCTACTTAGGGACGGACATTCGGAAGGTTACCGGGAGTTTGAGGTCAGAAAGTTTTGCAAAGGTAAAGTCGTCGCGGTTATCCTTGTCCATCTCACTTAAAACTGCGCCACAGTCGGCGCGCTTTGGAGTGGAAGTGGCAGACGATTGCGGAGGCAGACGCTGCCATATTTGGCAAGGAGTGCTTATGTCAGCACTACGCGTCCTTGCTTGCGCGTCGACTGGAGCACGACTTGTATTCGACCATCATGGACCATTTTCCTACAAACTGGGGCAGGCCGGTAAGTACTCGTTAATAATGAATTGATAGTCTTTTTGACGATTTGTATAGAGACACGATGGTTTCGATGCATATGGCACGTATCCTCTCCACCAGCGGCCGAATAACACACCCAAAGATGCCTTTTCGGACGGGATTCAACGAACACAGTTCGTGGCTCTTCGATATCTAGTCCTTTATCTCATCTTTCACTTCCTCGCTGTATAGACAACCCATTGTAACAGGAACGAGCGTGCTGGCAATCAAGTACAAGGACGGAATCATGATGGCAGCAGACAACCTCGGTGAGCCTTTCCTATTACTTTGATTATTGTCATTAATTCTCCTATCAACAGCCTCATATGGATCTCTCGCACGCTTCAAGGACATCCAACGTCTCCAACCCGTCGGCGCGCACACCGTAATCGGCGCAGGAGGCGACATGTCCGACTTCCAATACATTCAAACTCTTCTCGACGAGCTTATCGTTGATGAGTTCACCGCACAAGACGGACACTCTCTTGGACCCGCCGAGATCCACAACTACCTCTCACAAGTCATGTACGCACGCCGCAGCAAGATGAATCCCCTGTGGAACGCCATCCTCGTCGGCGGCATCAAAGACGGCAAGCGTTTCCTCTCGTTTGTCGATCTGCTGGGAACGACTTATTCCGCGTCGACGCTCGCTACGGGGTATGGAGCACACATTGCGCAGCCACTCCTTCGGACGGCGGTAGAAGGCAAAGAGGATGACCTCACCGAGGAGGAAGCTGTCAGGATTCTCGAGCAAAGTATGAAGGTGCTTTATTACCGCGATGCAAGGAGTATCGACAAAGTATGCAATTGTTTATTCTTGTCTTTTCTTGATATGCTTACAGGGGTTTAGTACCAAATTGCTAAAGTCACAGCGGAGGGTGTTACAGTGTCAGAATCTAAGCGTTTGGAGACGTCGTGGTCGTTCGCAGAGGGAATTAGAGGGTACGGAGCTCAAACTCAGTGATTGTAGGTCATGTACTTGTATATTATCTTGTCGCAAGCTCGCTTTCCCTTCGAATTTTGAGGATGTGATCACCTGCCCACCGAGTGATTTCGCATTCATGAATTGCCCATGATCAAATGTATACAAGAATATTACAAGACCTCACGGAAAATTACGCAATGACTCTATAGTATCTACTCATGAGGATGCCTCCATATCCGTTGTTGCCTCCACATTCGTTGTTGCCTCCACATTCGTTGTTGTCTCCACATCCGTTGCTGTAGTCTCAGCTTCCTTTGCATCTGACTCATACCCTTCAACCTTGATGTCATTAAGACCAAGTTCCTCATTCTGCTCCCATGTCCGGTCGTAAGTCTCTATTGTCATGTTGGGATCAGGGTCAGGTGCATATAAATTCTGCATGTAGGAGTTTGCAAGGGGATCGTCGAGGATGACTGTGAATGGCCGTTCGGCGTTCATAACCTGGAAATGCAAATGTACCAAGTCAGACGAGGGGTGCGATGTGGCGTAAGTCAAGTGCTCGCCTGTTTGAGATTCTTCAAAAAGGCCTCGAAACCGACACGGTCGTTGGAGTTGGAAGCGTCGCCCTGAGCGAAGGCTTTTTCGGAGAGTTCTTCGTAGACCTGGTTGAGGATACCCTCGAGCGTCGTGAAACGCCCACCGAGAGTACCGTGCTGGAGTACAAGATCGATGTCGGGGATGCTGAGTCCTGCCGTCTCGCTCTATGGAAGATGTTACATGGGTAACAATGAAGAGCTGAGATTGACGGACGCACCTTGAGAACATCACGACTTAGATCCTCCCGATCCTCGACTTTGAGAGTGATTTTCTTCCCTTTTTCAGATATCGCTGATCCTGATTTGACTTCGTTGTCACGATATCCACATCGATCGCAATTCGTAGACATGATAAGGATATCCTGGAAACAGATGTCAATCAATCGTGAGGCTGGTAAAAAGGGACATCGACATACTTTAAAGTATGGGATTGTGACTTTTTTCATTTTCGTGTCTAGTGGGTGACCGCAACTCGAACAATGACCATGGAACACGAAGACTTCATCGTCGGTGATTGCGTCGGTGGTTATCTCGTCTTTCTCGTCTACGGATGTCAGATTTTCAGAGCCCGTGCCTGCTTCATCGGCAGAAACCAGTCCGAGCGCCACGTTCTGCTCGAGGGTACGACGATATTTCCGCATGTTCCATTTTGGATCAGCCATACTGCCCATGAACTCGATCCAGGAATTTCCGGCGGGGTCATCTAGTTTTAGAGTAAAGGCGGGAAGCGGCGCATCTTTGTTGGATGCCTTTTTCGCATTGACTTCTCCTAGTTTGTTCTCGTCGTCTTTCTCGTTTTCATCATCATCTTCGTCTCCGAGTATCGCCTTTAGTTTGTCAATAAGACCTTGGATAGTTACGGCACCCTCTGGATCCTGAATCCGTCGCAGGGGTTGATCCATATTGAGGTCGGCATAGACATTCTGGATGAGCCCCTCGACGGTTGTCAGTTGTCCCCGTGATGTTGGCGGGAGAGTCAATTCGAGCTCGGGAATGATGACCTCACAGCTTGGCGATCGCACGATTTGGCGGTCGAGGTCAGATCGAGCTAGGATCCGTGCAGTGTAGGCAGTACCCTCTCCTAATAAGGTGTTAGATGCATAGATTATAGAAAAAAATAAATTAACCTTGGATGGATCCTGCGGATTGGATTTCGTTGTTCGTAACTCCGCAATGCTCACATCGGAAAGACATGACGATGACCTCGCGGAAATAAGGAATGCTTGTCAGCATGAGACGCGTAACGCCCTACTGGTATTGTTCAGAGGCGGTGGATCTTGAATGCACGGCCGCGATGAAACTGACCTGCTCATGGCAATTCATACACAGAGAATTGATTTCCTGGACTACCTTGTCTTCAACATCGTCAGTATTTGTCGCTGGAACATCAGGAGTCTCGTCAGCCTTGAGTGCGAGGGATCCGATTGCAGGAAACAGTGTGTCGTTTTGCGCCATATCGTCGAGGTTAGAAATTGAAAAAAGTTGTTATCTTATCACACTGGCAAAGTTTTGATCATCAATCGAATCGGGTTCAGATCTCGCGTTCTCATTCAATCACGATTCACAATAGACGCAGGCATAGAACATGTCATATTGAACAGTACAGAGTCACTACGCATAAGCCTAAATCTCCACAGCGGAACATAACAAGTTATTGCTTTCAAGGAGCAAAGAGCCGTCCAAGGAAGGCCTTGCCGGCAGCCTTGGGTGCCTTGGCCTTCTTCTCGCTCTTCTTCTGTTGCTTCTCTGTTAAAGTATCAGCATTTGACCTACAAGAGCAATAAACTAAAATTACCGAGTTCCTGGCGACGGAGGACCTTGGCGTAAGGGTTGAGACGGAAGAGAACAGCCTTGTTGACGAGAGGGTTCTTCTTCTGTGTCCAGGGGCGCTTCTGGGTCTTCTGGCCAGCGGGGCGGACGACGGACTGGATCTCATCAGAGTTGATAAGACGAGTAACGTCGGGGTTGGAGATCTTGGCGGTGGGGAGGAAGTAATCGCGCTTGTGGAGGGAAGCCTTCTCGAAGGTGCCGAAGACTTCATCGAGGAGAGCGAAAGCACCCTCAGTCCAGATGACGAAGCGACCAAGGTGACCACCAGGGGCTAGCTGGAGGAGGTTGAGGCGGCGGACGTTGACGAGCTCAACACCGGGAAGGTTGCGGAATGCCTTGACGATACCGTTGTCCTCGTTGTAGACGACGAGGGGGCCACGGCGCTGACGATGCCTGCGGTTCCTCATTTTGCCCTTGCCGGCACGGAGCTTGCGAGAGTTGGAGACCTTGACGACATCGGCGTACGCGTTAAGGGTCTGGAGGAGAGCAACGGCCTCCTTGGTCTTTTTGAAGGACTCTGCAGCGTTGGCGACGACGAGGGGAACCTCCTCGATCTGCTCGATGCGGTGGCCACGAGCGAGGACGAGAGAGGGGAGAGCGGACGCAGCAAGGGCAGAAACGATAGCGAAGCGGCGCTGGTTCTGGTTGACCTTGACATGCCACTTGCGCCACGTCTTGGTAGGAGCGAACATGCGTCCTCCACGGCACATGTTGCCAAACGCGGCCTATATTTCGATTTAAAACTTTTGTAATTTTTTTTTGCCATTGTTGCGCAACACACCTGACCGGAACGGTGGGTTCCTCCACCACCGACACGGGGAATACGAGCTACAGCACGACCAGTACCCCAAGACTCGGCACTAGTCTGGTGGCCAGCCTTTTCAGACACGGCATAAGCCTGCCTTTTGTTCTTTGCGATGCTCTCTGATCTCCAGTCAACCTCTGAATTTCTGCATTACTACAGATACTTACTGTGCACCTGGGCAACAACGTCCAACCTAATGGGTGCGGTAAGAACCGCAGGGAGAGGAAGCGAGGAAGAGGGCTCTATTAACTGCGATCAGCAAAAAATTCACAGTCCCTACGCTGCTGCTCACCGCCGTTGGAGGAGCGGACGTTGACGGTGGGTCTGGAGGCCATGGCTGGCAGTCTTGAGGTCGATTTTTTCGAGGAATCCAAATCCGGAATCACGCGTCTCCAGCACATTAGGCTTTTGCCGAACAACTGTATAGTCAATTCGCACAAATATGGTAATTTCCTCTTTTGGAAGGTAGATAGTCTCGTAATCTAATCTTGCTGCATATCCTCAGGCGGAGCACCCTGGCTCTCCTTTTCTTTCCGTACAGCCTGCACCACATCGTCCACCCGCAGAAGCATACGCGCTGCCTCGATAGCAGTTTTAAGAGTTTGAATCTGTAGCGCCAGTCAGAACGAATAATATACTTCTAACAGTTGTATAGCTCACCTTGACGCTGGCAGACTCATAGAGGCCATACTTTTTCATGTCCACGATTTTGCCTGTCTCTCCATTCACTCCCCATGAATGCTCCCCGTTCGCGTGTTTAGCCTACAATCGTCAATAGTCAGAGTTAGATATCACAAATTAAACGCACCCTGAGCTCAGTCAACACACGAATAGCATTGCCACCGCTGTTCTGTACCAGCGTTCGAGGGATGACCTCGAGCGCGTCGGCAACAGCTCGAAATGGCCAGCCCTCCACTCCAACAACGCTGCGTGCCTTCTGATGCAGCCCAACACTGATGGCCATCTCAGTAGCACCTCCACCTGGGGCAAGTGTCGGATTGAAGAAGACGTTGCGGGCAACAGACATGGCATCCGCGAGGTTACGATCAATCTCGTTGAGGATGTCTTTTGACGGCCCACGAAGCAGAATTGTGCAAGCCTTGGGGTTCTTGCATTCGGTGAGGAAAGTAAAGTACCTAACAGCGATGAGTTGACAAAGAAAGACGCAAATGAGAAGTAACATACTCGTCACCGATCTTTTCTACATTGAAAAGACCACACTGCGTGCCGACGTCGGATTCGCGCAGGTCCTCGACACGGTTGACAATAGTGGCGCCAACTGCAAGCGCAATGCGGTTGTTGTCGGATTTGCGAACACGTCTGATAGCAGAGACTTTGTATTTCTCCAAAAAGTGCTGGGCAAGGTCTGACAGAACGTGAACACTGTGACTCCATAGAACAACCCGAGAACTCACCAGAAACGCCCTTTTCTGTAATGACCAGATCCGGCTTGAACTCTATAAGCCTCATAACAAGCGTCTTGATTTGTTCCTCCTCGATCGACTGAGCGCGCTCCCAATCTCCATCCTTTGAGATCTCCATATTCGTCTGACTTTCTCCCTTCTTATATTCCAACGGGCAATCCAACAGAATGATCCTTGGATTCCTTATCCGTCGCCTCATATTCGGGTGGGTGATATCCTTGTTCAGCATGACACCATTCAAGACTCTGCTCTCCTCAATCTCTCCACCAGGAATCTTCTCCACCCGTGCATAGCGCTTGATATCAACCGTCTTGAGACCGTTGTCTTCTAACGCAACGGTACGAACGGCCTGCAAGGCGAGCTTGCACATGAGATCGGACCATCGCACGACAAACTTGGTACCAATCGAGGTCTTGATCAATGAGAGCATCTCTTCATCGTCGTCTGTGTTGATGGGAATCGATATACGTTTGATGATCTCGAGAGCTTCTTTGAGTGCCTTGTTATAGGCTGAGATGATCACAACGGGGTGGATGTCGCGTTCCAATTGTGAGAGTGACTGCGCAAGGATCTCTCCGGCTAAAAGACGAGTAATAAGGCGATGCTTCTGAATACAGAACAAGGATGAATATGCGCACCCAGGATGATGACAGACGTCGTTCCATCTCCACATTCCTCGTCTTGTGTTCGGCTGAGTTCTATCATGTTCTTCGCCGCAGGATGAGCCACATCTATTTCTCGTAGGATTGCATTTCCATCATTCGTCAATCTAGATGAAAAGTAAGCAGCAGATATCGTCTACCTTACTCTGTGACATACAGTATACCTCCCATCGGATCAAGGATCATTTTCAACATGGATTTTGGCCCAAGACACGTCCTGATAACGTCGGCAACAGTCTGGAAGAACGATTGATCTAAAGTTTGTCTGGAGGTGAGAGGAACCACTCACTTTGGCTGCGGTAATATTCGAGATCTGTGCTTTGCGACCAGACTGCCGCTCAGGCGCTGTGTCTGTACCATCATCAGTTAAAGAAAGCAAGAAATCATGTTCAACGCACTCATAACGAAAACTGGAGTTTGCGACATGGTTCCTGGTTAAAACCTGTTGCAGTAAGTAGATTTTTGGTGGTCGCGGTGCAAGACGCGTTCGATCCTTACGTAATGCCTGAATCTACATCACGTGGGTATTGTAGCTCGACAAGAAAGTTTTGCTCATCGTTCTCAACGACGACCAAAGATCCTTCCTCGTCGCTCCTGGCTGCGGCTCTCTTCACTATGGCCGAGTACGACCTCTCGAAAACCATTATTCCGTATCTGGATCGCCATCTCTCGTTCCCTCTACTGGCCCATCTCACCGATGCGAACATTTTCGCTGCGAAAGAGCTTACGGCGGCCCAGTATGAGCTTGCCAAGGGAACGAACATGTATGATTATGCTGTGAATCTATTTGAACAGCTATATCCAGGAGAGAAACCCCCAGCAGGTATTAGCTTGCCGAGGACCCGTATCATATACTGACTGATTCTTCACAGAGTTCGACGAGAAGCGAAAAAATGCGGTTTCAACACATGAACGTCTTCAACAAGAGGCGCAGGTTGTCCTTGACGTTATTGAAAACCCAGATGTGGCGCAAGCGTTGCGCCAGGACAAGAATCAGAATTTGCTATACCTCAAGGAGAATTACAATGTGAGTGCTTCTTTGCGGTCAATGAGTTCACGATTGATACTGATGCTCTTGAAAGCTTACATTAGATCAAATTACTGCGCTTTATAACTTTGGTCAGTTCCAATATTCGTATGGAAACTACAGCGGTGCAGCGGATTTCCTATACCACTTCCGAGTACTCTCCACCGACAACGATCTCAATACTTCTGCGCACTGGGGCAAGCTTGCCTCAGATATTCTTTCGGGAAGGTGGGATGTTGCGCTTGAAGAGCTCAACGCGCTTCGTGAGTCTGTTGATTCACGATCAGCACCTTCTGCCCTCTTGTCCTCAGCCACCAGTGCTGCCAGCGCTACAAACGCCTCCGAGTCAGCCCTCATGCAGATGCACTCACGAACATGGCTTGTTCACTGGTCTCTTTTCGTCTACTTCAACCACCCAGAAGGCCGCACGCTCCTCCTCGAGACTTTCCTCTCTCCAACATACCTCAACACCATCCAGACCTCATGCCCGTGGATCCTGCGCTACCTTACTACCGCCGCCATCCTGTCACGTAAAGCATCTGCTGTGCCCGCTTCTTCATCCACCCCAGTCTCCTCCCGTGTTCGTAATGCCATCCGAGAGGTTGTCAAAGTCATTCAGACAGAGGAGTATCAGTACCAAGATCCTGTCACTGCGTTCCTCAAGGAGTTGTATATTGAATTTGACTTTGAGGCTGCACAGCGCGAGCTGGCGCTCGCGGAGAAGGTTGTAGGAGATGACTTCTTCTTGGGAGAGTTCAAGGATCAATTCTTGGAGAATGCGCGATACCTCATCAGTGAAGCGTACTGCAGAATCCACCAAAAGATCGATATTGCGTGAGTTGTGCTTCTCTGTGTTGTCTGGCGGCTTCTGATTTATCCCTAGTGATTTATCAAAACGTCTCAACTTGTCACGCGACGAAGGCGAAAAATGGATAGTTAATCTCATCCGCGAGACCCGTATGGGCGCCGATGCTAAGATAGACCTCGAAAAGGTATGGCCTATAATTTTGTTTTTCAATGTTCCCTTACACTGCTTTTCTTCTAGAACGTTATTGAGATCAACCGACCACCGTTGCCGGTCTATCAGACCATCATTGAGAAGACGCGTGGGCTTGCACTCCGCACACAAGCTCTTGGCGCAGCTGCAGCTCGTTCGGGACAGCAGAGCAGTGGCGTTGCAAAACCAGAAGCCCCATCCCCTACTGTTGCTGTCAAGTAACCTCCTGATGTAGTTGGTATATTGGATGTGTATACGATTTACTAAGCTTTGTCCCCGTCCTTGAGACCCCATAATTATGACTGGTCCCGATTCCAAATTCTTGACTTAAGTTCGGCTTCTTACTCGACAGGATCGTTTTCCTCGTCATCAGGATATAGCTATTGACTAGTCAGATAGATTGTCAATGGACAAAAACGTTGGTACAACCTTTCCAGGATTAAAAAGCCCAAGAGGGTCGATGGCTCTTTTGATGGTTTTCATGAGCTCCACAGTACCGATCCCCAATTCTTTGATGAGGAAGTCCTTCTTACCAACACCCACGCCATGCTCCCCAGTACCTGGCCAGGAAATTAGTTTGCAACGAAACACTGAAATTCAGTGATTACATGTCCCATCCAGAGCAATTGCCCGATGCACCATTCGCTTTACTGCTGCTTCGACGATCTTCGCTTCTTCATCATTTCGAAACAGCAACAATGCGTGGAAATTTCCATCACCAACGTGTCCAACAATTGTCGATGTAATTCCAACCTGCGCCAAATCCTTCTTCGTTTCATATACAAGTTCTGGCAATTTGGAAACAGGGACACTGCAAGTGCCTTCTCAAGCTTTGAGAAATTTTGACTGTAACGAACTCACCAGACATCCGTTGGCCACCCCCTTGCACCCTCCAGAAGCGACAATCCCGAATAATGGGCGTTTTTACGGTCACTCCAGAGGTCGTCTGCTTCTTGGTTATTGCGCGCAAGCTCAAATCCGGTCCCACCGTGCTTCTGGACAATCTTCTTGACTACTTTGGCCGTTTCTTGCAATGACGCTGGCGAAACGCCCTGAAATTTAAAGAAAAGACTGTCCTTCTCGGGCCATTTACGCTTTGACATGCCGAACTTGTTCGTTGCAACCATGAAGACATCATCTACTAGCTCAACACATTCTGTTCGGACCGGGACATCTGGTTAGATGTGAACATTTCAAGAAGTGCACGTGGACGCACGAATACCGACACCTTGGTTCATCACTTCGATGACAGCTTCGGTTGCTCTCTTGACATTGGGGAACTGGACGACAGCAACAGTGGTGGGCATCACGGGCGCCAGTCGTATGGTCACTGCAACGGGTGTTCAGTGTTCGAAGAGCTCATCGAATCTGTGAACACGCCCAGCTTACCTTCCGTTACAATGCCAAGGGTTCCTTCTGCTCCGATGAATAATTTTGTTGTGTCGAATCCGGCAGAGGATTTTCTCGACCGTCTACGTGTCTTGATCACCTCGCCTGATGGAAGAACTACAGTCTAGAAAGATGAAGCTACTTATGCTCACTTCTTGTAAGTACTGATAGGACGTGACCCACTGCATTAAGAAACCATTCCGCCTTCGCCGTACCATACCGCACTGCGTTAGCTATAGTCAAACATTCAGAAGCAATTCTTGATACCGGAGGCAAATAACACACACTTCCAGAACATCCTGTACTCAACATGCCGCCGATTGTAGCACCCGGGCCAGGATCAAGCTGTCGCATAAAGGTGAGACAACTCACAAGAGAAAACTCCGCGAGTACAACATACAGGAAAAAATAAAGGTATCCCTAATAAATTATTAGCTTCGATGGTGAAATCTGGCATCACAGTTAAGCATAATTTAAACTACCTTTTTCCTTGAGCATGTCATTGATATCCATCCATTTTGCACCAGGTTGACATACTAGGTCGGAGTCGGCCTCTGAGAGCGGCAGATTTCAGACGGGGTAAGAACCACACACGCTGATCATAACGAACCATGTATTTCCAGAATTCGGTCCATGCCCGACAAATCGACACAGATACCCCCATTGACATGCTGATATGCTATATCAGTAATGATTAGAGTGGGTTATAGTTTCTACTTACGCTACGGGTCTGGCCCTCCAAACTGGTCGCACCGGAGTACGCAATTACAGGTATTCTGTACTTGTTGGCGATCTTCACCATACGAACGACATCTTCTGTAGAACTTGGATAGAAGACGACACTATGAGGACGGCCTGCGATAGTCAGGAAAAAATCGCCACGCTGCTCTACACGCAAGAGGGGGTACAACATACCTGGCCTGTAATCGTAGGCCGAGAATCCGTGGATGCGCAAGTCTTCTGGATCGGTAGAGATGGTGTCATCATCGGGGAATGCTTCCTTAAGTTCTTGAACAGCTCGCCTGAAGTCTTCAGGAGAACCAAATCGATTCAGAGGTCTCCCCATGCTCAGGCTCCCGGCCTTAGGTGAGGTCTCCCAAGTCTTTGCAAGTATGAAGCCAATGATACCACTCGAAACGCAGGACAATAGCAGAAGAACATGATAATAAGACGAATTTCCACTCTGACTGGTGGTCGCCATGTTAGCATGACTGTTTGTGAAGTTTAATGAATGCCGTCGTGAAACTAGTGAGTATGATGGTGACTTGGGGCTTTTCCCTAGAGCACGACAGAATATACGTTGGTGAGTAGTCTTCACAAATCCCTTTGAGAAAAGCGAGGCCATGGTCGTGGAAATAAGAAGAACCCCCAAGGACTTTTATGGCCCGTGTCGATAAAGTGACCTCCATCTTGTACATATAGCCGGCCCGATGTGGTCCACATGTAACGTATAAGTAATTATCGCACCCAAGAAAAGCCCTGTGTCCGATGCATGACGTGAGCAGGGGCAAATTCTATGAATATTTGGGAAAATCTTCGGCTTTCAAGGCTTAGCTTAAGTCCGAAACCATTGTGGGAAGAGAGAGTCGGTGCCGTAATACAAGCAGGTAGAGATGTGAACAGTGGGGATACCGTGGCAATACAGAGACTCAATTTCCAGGTGATAACCATCGGCCTTTTGTTCACGACGGAAGACAGTGGCGGTAGTGATAGTCAAGCTATATAGGGGCGCTCTAACACTTCCTCAAAAGGGTCGGCGATATCACGATCACACATATGTAGATCAAATTCAAGTAGGCAACGTTTTGAAAACATTTGTAAAGTATATGTTCAGAATGGGCTTGTCATCATCATGTCAAGATAGAAGACATTCAAGATTTGATAGTTGAGTATACGGGCCGCCCGAAATAAAAAATGAGGAGGTAAATTATTGGTAAATTAATGGCCCGGGGCAGCAGCGGGCTAGTCATTTGACACTGACCAGCCTTTATTCAGGTTGATGGAATTAAAAAGGTCCGAGAAGCCTCGAAACGGAGGAATTTTTTCTATCAAGTCCGGTAATATGTACAGGAAAAACGAGGCTCCGAAATTAAAACCTCAGACGGCCAACTTTGTCCATAACCGTCATGTCATGTTCACAGTGAGGCGTTAAAAGCAGGCAACGCCACCGCGGGGACGACCGACCATAGAAATGGCGTGGATCGCCAACTGGCTGATGGACAATCACTCACACAAAACAGATTCTTTGTGATGTAAGGCGGACATCTGTTACACGTGTAAATGCCTGGCATGCTGGCGTACTACAAGAGGAGGCAACCCTTGAAGAAGCGAAGACAAGGAAGCGAAGGCTAAAACGGTAAAACCAAGAGAAGATCTGGGCAAATAATGCTCATGCTAAGGGAGTGGCAAAAAAGTCGTACAACGCCGAAGTAGCAACACAAAGCCTGAGAGTTTGCGCAATTCTACTCAAGTGCGGCCACCTCTTGAATATGCCAGAGCCCTTACTACTAGGACACAAGCTCAGTTAGTAGACGCCAATGATGTGTCAAATCAAGCAGAGTCATAGAATACTCACTCATCTGCAGAGGACGCTAGTGCTCAAATCAGGTGAATATAAACATTCCTGTATAAGTATCCAAGAAACCATGCACATTGTAATAGTACAACAACAGAAAGCATTTACAAAGCGACAGATATCAATAAAAACAGATACCTAGAACCCAACTCAAGCCCTTCATGGATTTCACGGTAGATACGCGTCATCTTCATCGTCGCCCCTACCATCCCACCTTTCCTCTTCCTCCTCTTCATCACTCTCGACTGCTCCCTGCACATACCCCTCACCCATGAACACCGGTTGACCTCCCGCTCCACCATGCGCAAGAAACCCCCTCCTCTTATTCCGCATCCCAACACCGACTAAAACCCCGCTCTCCTCATCTTCTTCCCAAGCTGCCCTGAGCTCTTCATCCAGGGTCAACCTACGCTTGGCTTTGTGTGCGCGACCCGACACGGACAGAGCGCTATTGTTTGATCTAGCCGACGCAACAGAACCAGCACTATCTTGCCTCATTGCCCGTTCCTCGGCATTTCCGTGTGTCTGGTCTTGGTCTTGGTCTTGGTCCTGGTTCTGGGCTGACCTTACGACGCGTTCCCCCGCCGTAACCTTCATCTTTGGGATCCTCGAAGCCTGCACGGGGGGCTTCCCAGCAGTTTTTGAGTCAAGCCTCTTCGTCTTCTCCCGCTCTGAAGAGTCAACAGGTATACCTAACGGATCCTCTTCATCTGATTCACCGATTCTTCGTCTCTGGGAAGAAGTAGAAACCGTCCTTACGCGCGGTGGTGCCCTTGGCTTCATTGGCGATGCGGGTAGAGGTGAGCTTGGGGGTCGGCTCGCGAACAGATCTTTCGACTTGGGCCATGTCCGCGGGGATGAGAGGATTATCGCCGGTTGCGGTTGCGGTTGCGATTGCGAGGGCGCAGGAGGCGGCGAAGGCGAAGCTGGAGGTGGAGGCGGAGGCGGAGGTGGAGGCGGGGCAGGCGGTAAGAATGATTCCACGGGCTCCTGCTCTTCCTCCTCGGACATATCCATACTCACATCAATAATCGACTTGTTCTCTATTCTCCGTGAAATATACATGCTCCGATTTTCCTCCTCGACTGGAATCCCATTTTCTTTGAACCTGAAGACATTCCTAAACGGAGGGGTAGGTGCAGAGATAGGTGGCGTTGACGGCATTTGGTCATCTTCAGCGTCCTTAGTATCATTCTCAAGATCGTTGTCCGAACACAACGATGGCGTGGTCGCAGACGCAGATGCAGTAGATGCAGAAGGCCAGTGTCGTGTGGGTATATTGAGGCGCTGGTAGGACTGTGGCTGTGACTGGGATATGGACAGCGAAGAGTTCACGGACGCAGACGCGAAGCTCGAATCTGCAGACCCCAATGACCGACGCTTGACGGCGATACCTAGCAATAGAAATGTTCTGAGTCATACGTAGGGCAACAGAACAAAAGAAAAACACTTACGAAGGTCATCCTGGAACTCGGCTAGATCATTGCCGGCCCGTTTCCTCTTGGCCCCCGTCCTCAAATCTAATACGCTCGGCCGCTTCGCCAGAGGCGCCTTCTGCATCAAGAAAGAATTTGACTTCCTCAGCAATGCAGAACCACTGGGGCCAGGTTCACTACTAAATGATGTATTCGCAGATGACGGCGTGGTCAAAGGATACAAGGAAACCTTGCGCAGCTTGATGGTTTTCATCTCTTTTAAGAATGCCAACATCTTGTCTGGCGGTATACCCACCGTAGGCTGTCCCTGACGTTTGCTCGAGTGTGGCGGGTTGATCGGTGCCTCAACTGGTGTAGGAGCGTGTTTGAGTGCAGCGCGGGCAGAGACGAACAAGGTTTCAGCGTCTCCGGTGGTTGCGATCTTGAGTGAGCCTGGAGGTGGAGGTGGAGGGGGTGGCGGCGGAGGTGGAGGCGGACCACCGTGTGGTGTGAATGTACGGGGACGATTTGCGAGCTGTGTAGAGAACGATTAACGACAAGACATGAATAATAGATATAACTAACCTCTTCCCTGAGCCTGGCAATCTCCTCCTCAAGCATCCTAATCCGCTCCTTGTCACGTTGGCTAGAGCTAGACTCCTCTCCATCATCCTCTCTTCTCCTCTGGTCTGCTCTTGCAGCAGCCAACTCTTGCTCCTTTCCCCTCACACGAATCTCTCCAGAAGTATTCGCCTCCCAATTTTCCTCGATCGACAAATCCGCCGCCTTTCCTTTGCCTTTATCTCGCGGCGAGTCCTTGTGCTTTTTCGATGGTGACCCATTCGGACTGGGTAATAATATCGAAGGATCCGCATCACCTTCGCCCACGCGAAATCGTTGACAAGCCGCTTTGACTGACGTTCGTTTGGAATTGGAAGGGCCAGGTCGGTCGTCGACAGTCGAAGAAGGGGTACTTGGTATTGTGGACTCGAATCTTACATGCCGGCCGTCATCTGGGATTAACGACGGAGAACGAGGAAACAGCGACCCCGGCATGCTGACAGAGTATCGTCTACGAAGAGCGCGTGGTTTCGGAGGAGGCGAGGGTGACTGGGGAGACTCTGAGTCTTCTGAATAACGCAAGGCGACTAAGCGCGAGTTTTTTTGGATCAATAGATGTTGGCTTGACGCACCTTCAGACTCGGACTCGAGTCGACTTTGCTGACCGACCCGCCTAGGCGATACAGGGTGTTTTCTTGGAGATTTTTTGCCTGCATGTTTGCTTGTACTGGACTCAGGATCATCAGAGCCCGAGTCCGATAGCTGCTCGTTGAATAATGGAGGTGTTGGACGCCGGGCGCGTCGAAGAGACGGTTTCTGTCGCAAAGAGGTCTCTTCTAGCTGGCGAGTGGACCGCGAATGGCCCTCGCGATGCTTCTTGCGTGGTTTCACGCGTGGAGGCGATGGGGACTGTGTTGGACATGAATTAAGCACATAACGAGCTGCTTGCCACATACTTCATATTCCTCGTCGTCTTCTAGTGTTCCTCCCGTCGCTGTAGTCACAAACGAGCCTATTTCACGCGATACAAAGCTGAAAACGCCCGCCAAGAGGCCTGAGCTCTGTGGAGGACTGGGTGGAGGACTGCCCATGCTATAGTTTTGCAGAGACCTGGTTCGCGCACTCAACCAAACAAACATCATTGTTTACTCCGCGGCGTGTAATGAAAATTCGTGTATAGACCATTTGCTACTGTAAGTAATTACTGCGGTGCGTTGACTTCAGGCAACCTCGCGCCAAGGTTATCCGGGATGGCAAGATCGTCGTTCAGCTGGCTCACAAGGTGTCCACCGAATGCCACAGGTCCGTTCTTAGCCCTGTATTCAGCTATGCGCTCCTCTACAAGTGGCCGGAAGTGGCGCATCAAACCCTGGATTGGCCATGCTGCAGCGTCACCGAGTGCGCAGATCGTACGACCTTCGACTTGTTTGCTGTACAAGCACAGTCAGAGCCATTTCGTACCAAAGACAAAAAACGTACGTGAGCTCGAGGAGCATGTCAATCTCCCGTTGGTGGCCTCGGCCGTCGACCAGGCGGGTCATCATGTTCTTCATCCAGGTCGTGCCTTCTCTGCAAGGCGTGCATTGTCCACAAGATTCATGTTTGTAGAACTAAAAACCATGAATCAGTATTCTCTTCATCACGTTGACTGAAAACATACGTCAGAGAAGCGGGAGATGGCCTTAATTATGTCGGTGCTCTTGTCCATGACAATGACGGCACCCGTTCCAAGACCGCTTTGAGCATCCTTGAGGGAGTCAAAGTCCATCCTGTACTTTATCAGTCATATTCTCAGGAATCAGAGGCAACGCGCCACTCACAAAACCTCAGCGCACACATCCTTCGGGATAACAGGCACTGACGAACCACCAGGAATGATTCCCAACAAATTATCCCATCCACCTCTAATACCTCCGCAATGCTTCTCCAACAACTCCTTGAGCGGGATACTCATCTCCTCCTCAACCACACAGGGGTTATTCACATGTCCGCTGATGCAGAACAACTTTGTCCCTTGATTCCTCTCTCTGCCAAAGCCCGCAAACCATCTACCACCCCTCCTGCAAATCGTCGGAGCCACCGCAACCGTCTCCACATTCGCCACCGTCGTCGGGCACCCAAACAATCCCACATCAGCCGGGAACGGGGGCTTCAGTCTCGGCTTGCCCTGCTTGCCCTCCAACGACTCAATCAGCGCCGTCTCCTCACCACAGACGTACGCACCCGCCCCACGGTGCACATAGACATCGAATTTATATCCAGAGCCACACGAATCAGGACCAATGAGACCTGCGGCGTACGCCTCGTTGATCGCTTGCTGGACATGCGAAGCCTCCTGGTAGAATTCACCGCGAATGTAGATGTACGCAGCTGTGGCGTTCATGGCGCGTCCCGCAACGAGACATCCTTCAACGAGTTTGTGCGGGTCTCCACGTAGAATTTCACGGTCTTTGCACGTCCCGGGCTCACCCTCGTCAGCGTTAACAACGAGATATCGGGGTCTAGGGTCCTTTTCCCATCCAGGCTTGTTCATAAAGCTCCACTTGAGACCACTAGGAAAGCCAGCACCACCACGACCACGGAGCCCCGAGTCCTTCATAGTCTGAATGATCCACGAGTCGCCCTTGAGAAGAATATCTTTTGTGCGGTGCCAGTCGCCTCTCGCCTACATAGCATGAAACAAACTGTCGTTCTAAATAGGAAGAACCACACGAACCTTGGCGCCTTTTATTCCGTGATCATGTCTGCAGTAGACGTTTGTGAAAATACGATCCTGGTCTTTGAGCCCGCCGTATCTGCGAACAGGGTGTTCAGCGATAGTCGCCAGAGACCGTTCGAGTCGCAATTTTGCACGAAAAGGCCGTGCGATGGCTGTCAACGTCTGAGCACCAGATACCTAGAGTACACCGCGGCCAACGCACCTGTCGACGTCTTGAGCATCGTTGGAAACGACGCTGAGGATGGTCGTCGTTTGAGACGTAGGCGGAGTTTTTCGGGTTGCCCAATCGGGCGAAGGTGTGACTGCGCGTGACACCGACGCGGCTAATCACTCCCAGGCGCTCGTCGACGTCGTCATCCATGGCCGCCTTCTTCTTCGCCTCTCCCATCGACGTCGACGTCAAACTCGAAGGCGAGGAGCTCCGCAAGCAGGTCGAGATCAAGTCCGACAAGGACAAGACCATCTCGTGCCCTGTCTACTATGACGGCGAGTCTGTTACTGGTCAGGTGCGTGCTGTCTTTAGCTTATTCACATATTATGAACAAGCGTACAGGTTTCGATCCGTGTTAGAGATGGAAAGAAACTCGCGCATGAAGGAATCAAAGTTGAATTTGTCGGCAGCATAGGTTCGTTGCACCTATTCGCATCGAGTATGCAAACCAATTCAACCAGAACTATTCTACGACCGTGGTCATCATCATGAATTCCTCTCTCTCTCTCAGGAGCTCGCAGCTCCAGGCGAAATGCGACAAGCACAGACGTTCGATTTCCTCTTTAAGAATATCGAGAAGCAATTCGAATCCTATCAGGGTATTAACGTCAAGCTAAGGCAAGTCATCTTCCATACATCCTTCTCTCGCTAATTCCTCGCAAAAGGTACTTCATCCGCGTCTCCATATCACGTCGAATGGCAGACGTCTCGAAAGAGAAGGACCTCTGGGTGCACTCTTTCCGCATGCCGCCCGACAGCAACAACGCCATCAAGATGGAAGTGGGCATCGAGGATTGTCTGCACATCGAATTCGAATACAACAAATCCAAGTGCGTCACCTTCTCAACTCTCCACACGCTCTTTTTCCCATTCATTCCATAGATACCACCTGAAAGACGTCATCGTCGGCAAAATCTATTTCCTCCTCGTGCGCATAAAAATCAAACATATGGAACTATCTATCATCCGCCGCGAAACGACAGGCTCACCTCCGAACCAATATAACGAATCAGAGACAATAACCAAGTTTGAGATCATGGATGGTGCCCCTGTGCGCGGTGAGTATTTCTCTTGTTTGACTCTCCCCGCTCAACTAAGGACTATAGGCGAAACAATTCCGATTCGCCTCTTCCTTGGTGGCTTTGACCTCACTCCAACTTTCCGTGACGTAAACAAGAAGTTCAGCACGAGGTACTACCTCAACCTCGTCCTCATAGATGAAGAGAATCGTCGGTACTTCAAGCAGCAGGTATGTCACCTCGCATCTCTCCCTCATCACTATCTTAATAATCTTTGTAGGAGATTACGATATTCCGGATACCAGAGGTTCGCTCTTTTCAGGATTTTTGTAGTATAAGGCTGACAGGTCATTCATTGCTCTAGAATTGATACACCATGTATTGTACTATTATTTATATTATCTGATGCTAGGTTTTTCTACATTTACGTGGCCACTTTGAGACAAGGCTTAGAACATTTACAGTCCCTGGTGCATCAGCAAGATTGTTTTTTCCGTGGGAATACTGTATAGAAAGAACTATGTAATGCCATGTACACTGGGAAATTCAACATTTGAGGCTGCCAACTCCTTCCCTGAAAATATAGTATTGCTATGCCCAGGTCTCACTGGGTTTGGATCTGTCAGGTACTGCTGATGCCAGGGGATCTGTAATCACTGCTGGCAGCTGAACCTGTTTCCCTTGGAAAAAGTGATTGAGAAACCTGTCACCCAGTTTCCAAATGAATTTTTCTGAGAAAATATGTAAGTAATTTCTCTTTGAAATTTTTAGGAAATTAAATTCATATTTCCCAACTATTTCCAAAGTAAGAACAATAACTTTTTTCAAGGCCTTTTTCCACAAGAAACATGATGGAAAATGTAATAAAATTACCATCAAGGTTTCTGTAAGATAAAGAACAGCTTTTTCTCTTAGAAACAGGAATTGAAACATTTGAACTATACCTTTGTATGTTTTTCTTTGAAAAATATATCATTTTACCTCAAGAAACAACAAAGAAAACCTGAAAAATGTTTCCCATGGAAACCGCAGACAAAGATATATTATAGACATTTCTAAGCAAAGAAACATAGATCGACTAGATCGACTCAATAGTGAGTACCTCAGGGAGTCAATGATCAAGTTGCTGGTCAACTTCGAATCAATATTGTTATCAACACAAGAGAGTTGGCAATGATGACTGCGCTGCTGATTAAATAGGGTTAAAATGAAAAAGTAATGCCTTTTGGATTTAGCTTATCCGTGCAAGTACAGGTTATGCAAGTGGTTTGGGTGAATGCCAATCAAAATTCCACATATGATGCATATACACAAGCCTGATTGCTATCGGTGACTGTAGAAACAAAAGAAGTTGTTGGTAAGACTACCTCTGACTGTTGGAACAAGTGCGATTGTCAGCGACCTACTGTTAGGCAACCAGACGGGAAGTAATGTAAAATCTGTTTAACACCGATCGGCGCTAAACAGGAGGGATGATAGAACAATGAATACAAAAGGGAGTGAAGTAACTGGAGAATACGGCGATAGGACCAACTAGTGGAAGGATCAAATTTAGCAAGGTGTAACGGTCAGAAGGCTGTACCAACAACTAAGAATAGTAGTGAGATAAAGGTAGTTGTATGAGATGACAATTGTTGCTTAAAAACACGATAATAATTGGCTATTAAATGACGGAAGGGGCAATAGTGATAAACAATGGTAGCAACAAGCAACGGTTGGAGACAACAATACTATGAGCAATGACAACAACTAACAAGCAACAACAATTAATGAACAAGCGAGTGCCACAGCAGCTGAATTACTGGCAGCATTGTTCAACGCCCTCCAGAAGTCAGGAAGAAGAGAGAACGTATAAAACCAATTGGCAGTACTCCTGATAGGAACAGAACTACATGAAAGTGTTTGGACCTCCCTGTAAATCAAAATCTGCTGGTGCCCACTGACAAACACAGATAGCACAGTCCGAGTGTGAAGAGGGCACGGTGAGACTAGTTGGACCACCATATCCAGACTGAAAGGGTGGGATACCAGCAGATTTTTGTGAGAAGCCAAGGAGATTTGTAGAGGCCCCAAATCTTCCATTTCAGCTAGCAGCACAAGAGGGATACTGGATACCGCACTATCAAGTAAAACATTGACGTTGAAAGATGAAGCAAGGGTTGCAAAGCATGGAGGAATTATGCTGAAGAGTCAAGCTGCATGGCCTAGTCACATCTTGAGGGGGCACAAACTTGAAATCAGTGACACATGTCAGGTTTTGTGGTGTTCTTAAGCTTGAGCCAGGAAGCTGGTACGGGTTTGCTTCTGAATCAGGTAGTAAGAATTGCGATAAAGCCATCGTCAAAATGGGTAGAGGTGCTTGAGGTCTAATAGGTACTGGTTGTGCAATCTGGTTCTCCAGCCAAAATGCGGAATTGTTACTGATTTCCAATATTGGCGGACTAGCAACATGGGATGAAGGCAAGTGGCGGGTTGTCTGTCAAGATTTTGACAGGTAAGAATAGGGATTTTCTGGGCGACCGAGAGGGATGTGCCTTGGGGTTGGTGAAGCTGAAGTAGAAATGACTTCAGGCTTGGAGGGTGCTATCAAATCCATAACTATAGGCAACATGGCCATCAGTCTTGAAAAAAGGAAGGAAGTTTTAGAGGTCATACTGGACTGAGCCTGATGAGTACCTCTTAGCTGCTGGATACGGCTGCTTATCTGCCTGCGCATTTGAAACACACCCATTGTTTTTTCAATGTGTTCACTAAGAAATTTGTTTCTCATTGGACACCTATAGTCCCGGATTGGCTTTGAGTTCCAAGTGTCTTTCTGATAGCAACAAAGCCCTGTAGATAATGAATAAAAATATTTACATCCCAACTGTTGCTTTACCTTGCAAAAGAGCTATTTCCCTGATCTGGTTCAGGTTCAGTAGACTGCTGAGAGAAAGTATTGAATCAACCCACACGTGAGGGGGCCAGACGGACAGAAGGGGACAAGGGCTAATAAAAATGAAATTATACTAAACCTAGGTAGTAGAACATTCAGTCAAACCCATTATAAAATAGTGTTTCATTATTTTTTAGGTTACTGAAGAGAGAATGCTGACATGAGTAATGTAAAAAGAAGTTATAATACTTCTCGCCTTGAAATCCTCTTGTTTTCCAATATTTACGGCCAATAGTAGCGGCGAGGTTCTTTGCATGAGCTGCATTTACCTCTGGGGAAGGATTAGGAGACAAGCTTTCAATGGCAGCTTTTTTGAGGAATGTATTTTGGTATGGCATAAAAGACCCTACAGGCAGAGTTGTTGGTTCCATGCGTGGTGTAATAGTCAACTTGGACCTGCGCTCTTCTCTCTTTACTTTGATTGGGGGTGGTTGTGAAGTTATCTATCAACATAATGCTTCCATGGCTCATATCTGCATCATCAGCAAATTTGCCAACCATAATCTGTTGGATCTGGTGCAATTGCAATTGTCAGCGCTAGGTCGGTGGTAATACGGCACATGACTTGTGGAGATATGTAGGTTGGCGATTGAGTTGGGGCCCAACGCACCCTGAAAAGCACTAGGTCAGTCGTAATATGGTAATACGGCACACTCCATACAACAAAGTTGTTAAGTGGATCATATTGACAGAAAGAACAAAGTCGTTAAGCGGATCACATCAACAGAAAGGGCAGATTACAGCAAGTTTCATAAAAATAGGCCCCTTCTGTTTCCCTTGTTTAGCTGTTTGGTTGATCTATAGGACATTATCTAATTATAACATACATGCAAGCTCTTCGAGAATCGATGCTTGTGGTCCCTTCAACAACTTGGACTTATGCTTGATTGAGAGCTGATGACTCTTGAGTACTGACTGTACACCTTCTTTCCAACTCTAGCGACAGATGTTGTCTCATGATGGAAGATGGTGCTTGAGATATTCAGTTCTATACAAATGTTAGATTAGACATGAATGGTATCCCGGAAAGGACAGCAGAAATGAGATTATCAGCCAAACAACTAAACAAGGGAAACACCAAGGGGCCTTACTGTAATCCGCCAAACTTGACTAGCAACCTTTGGTCACACCCTGTGACCAGATGGCCAAGTTGCCTGACAATGGTAAAGGCGGCAAGGAAGGGAAGAGCTGGTGAGTAATCCATAGGCTTCATACAACACTTGGAAATTATTGAAATCTCTCAAACTTGAAGGTGAACTCTAATCAGGCTTCAGATATTAGTAGAATCAAAGTATCTCAACTTGAAGGTGTTAGATGATGACAGGTCAAGTCATCTGACAGCATTAGAGCTCTGAGTTCCCACATAACACTGTCCAGTGCTCCAGTCCCTGCAGTTGAGCCTCAGTGACAGTAGTGGTAGAACCAACTCTTGCCTAGGAGGTACTTATATAACATCCTAGCTCCTCTTGTAACTAGACCATGTAGCTCAGTGGTAGAGCTTCCAAGGTCCTATTGGGTGGTCCCAGGTTCAATCCCTGGTGTGGTCACTTTCTTATTTTTAACAGAAGGTTTTTTTTTCAAGATTTCTGGTGTCATAAGGGCCAAATGCACAGCTTCACCGGCTTCCTTTTGAGACACTACAAACAGCGTTGCATTGTACCAACCAAGCCAACATGAAATTGCCTCACTAGCTCCAATATCTTACTCCAAACCTTGTTCAGAAATTGATGAAGAGAACTGGGATAAAAGGCAAGGGTCATTAATCTACTTCTTTGACCTCTCTCATTGTGGCAGCATAGACGAAAGGCGACTACCGCCGAGATGCAACACTCTCAGGGAAAGGGGCATACCAGAGCTGCAGACGCGGCCAAGTTAAGTAATCTGCAAAGAAACAGTGTGGCAAGATCAATCAAGAAGAACAAAACAGATCCGTTAGCCAGAAGAGCGATCCTCAAGAACGATGAATGGACAACCGATGTTGGGCCGTTTGTTGTCCGTTGTAAAGGTTGTGGAAAGAGTATTAGACTCGATGCTTGATTTGAAGAGTATTATTGGACTAATTGGAGTAAGCATTGAAAGTCATGCAGGAAGATAATCAGAGCAAATTGTGAGGGAAAAGAGGTGAGATCTCCTACTAGAACTTTTGTTGGCCAAGTTAACATCAAGATATATTCACAGGAGGTTGAAAACAGAGCAGAGCAGAGAATGATGAAGATGACAACATGAAAGAGTGGAGATCCAAGAAGTACATCACCACTAAGTGGAACAAACACCAGAATTCCTGCAGGGAGATAATCAAAGTCACGGGCAAAGAAGTAAGGTCCTCCACTTGAATCAATCAAGTTGAGGTTGGTTTATCCTGACAGGAGACCACAATCAGGACAGAGATTGGTGCAGACAGCAACAAGGACGAGAACATTGATGTGGAAAGTGATGAGGATCCTGAGCAAGAAATTTTTGGCAACCACAGAGATACTACCAGCTGCAACACCAAAGACAGAGAGCACTGTTGAGGATGCGGGTACAGACACACACATCATTACTAATCATTTCGTATGTTTTCCAACCGTT
>JABAJX010000106.1:0-10341 GCA_018221735.1 Termitomyces sp. K1Aa
CCGAAAAGCTGGCGAACTCTCGTTCGCACTTTCCTTTCAAGTTTCGCTGTAAATTTCAACGAACACTCCTCGTGAACTGGTACCCTCAATTCTCAGTTCGCAGTTCGTGGAAATTTCCGAAAAATTTCAGACTCAGAAAACGCGAACTGAACGATATCGAAGAATTGAGCACCTAGTACCAGTTCACGAGGAGTTCGTGATGTACTGAACCTCCTAACCCACGCAGCATGCATCGGTCTCTTTTAATACAGGAAGTCATTGTCAACATCTTCAACCATATTGAACCTGAACCTCGTCAACGTTGTACCCTTGCTTCAATAGCAAGAACGTGCAAAACATTCTCCAACCCTGCTCTCGACATGCTTTGGTCTTCCCAATATTCTTAATCTCCCCTCTTTCGATGCTTTCCGACCAGGATTCTCTGTATAGATAAAAAAAAGCAAACGCCTTGTATGTGAAGCTTTGTCATTTGTCTATTCGATTCTGACTCAAAAGCAACAGGCTCTCAGGATGACACCTGAAGTCCAGGACTATGAACGTGTCATTTTCTACGCATCACGAATCAGAGAACTGAACGTCGGCCACAAGGATGATCGAATTGAACAAGTCGTCTATTCAGCGCTTCTGTCGAAACAGTCCATCATCGGCCCCCTTTTTCCCAAGCTTCAGCGTTTGACCATCGATTTAGAAGCCTTTGAAGGTCAGGCTATCTACGCTCGTCTGGTGGTTGGCCCCAATGTGCGCGTTTTGAATATACATGACTCTGGCGACGATGAAACAGAGACGCACTGGAATAACGCGGTAGCTGTCTTGGCTCCAAGTGTGCCTCATCTGCAATATTTCCAGATCGGCATGGATGAGGATTGGAATTTGCGCTGCTTTTCGCCGGCCGGTGTCAATGCCCTTTGTCGCTCCTTTCACAGCCTTGAAACACTAAGGATTCGAAATCTTACCATAACTTGCGACGCTCTGGCTCACATTGCAACAATGCCCAAACTTAACCTTTTCCAGTTTGGGATTGAGTCTGATCAACTGCGCGCGTTCTGTGTCACGCCTACACTTCCTGAAGAGTTTTCGAAGATTCGGTCTTTAGAGATCTACACGGAGACTCTCCCACCATGTCCCGAGTTTCTGTCGCGTTCCGCATTTTCCCACCTTGAGAGACTAGCTATTGTGCAGTGTGAAGAAGGTGGTGATTGGGAGCTCGGACCTCTTATTGAAATGCTCAGGATGCCTAACTTGCAGTCACTCAAAATCTGGAAGTCCGAAGAGCAAGAACTCCCTCACACTCCTTTCACGAGGTCCATGCTTTCCAATCTTTTCCGCCTTTCCAAACTTACCCACCTTGACATCACTCTCAATCTGTCCCTCCAACTTCACGATGCCGATCTAAAGGGAATACCTGCTGCTTGGCCTAATCTCACCCACTTTTCTCTTATGGATCATGCAGTGGAAACGACGCCAAACTTGACATTTGAAGGTTTCCTTGATCTTACCAAGACATGCCAGGACTTGCGAACTTTGGTTCTGCGTGTGGATGCCCGTAATATTGACAAGTTCTTTATCAGTGGCCCCTACCACTCCTCAAACCTCCATACGCTCAATCTTTGTACATCTCCCCTTTCTCAAGCTAATGATCTTTACAAAATCATTCCATTGGTTTTCTCGCACCTGCAAACTTTGGATGTTTCTGAAGTCTACAAATGCAGGAGTGCTGACTCGCATGATGTTTGGAAAATGGTTGTTTCATCACTAAGACCGCTAGTACCATCCCCTAACGTTGAATTTACGTAAATCTATTCCTCCTCTCATACCAGCAAGTCCACTAGAATCCCAAAATGATGGAACGTACATCTCATATGTGTTATCCTAGGTAGGGACTTAGACTGTCTTGTTCTCCCTCTGAAGGTAGCTTTTACCAAAACAATGTGGCACAACTCGGAGAAGATGAGTGGGTCATAGATGCTTGCATTCAAGCGAATCTATCTTCAGTGATAAATCGGTATTTTGTTACAACGTCCGAGTCTACTATAGGTGCTGGAAATGATGACCAAATTAAATAAAGCTTGGTGAAAGTTTCCTTACGACCCGCTTGAGAAGACTGATGTTACTATCGATTGCTGTAGAGCCTGAGGTTGCCAATTGACTTGAAGATGCAAAACTGCTGAGAATTCACTGAAACAAATAAAGCTTAGTGAACGTTCCAAGTCACGAAGAGTTTAATCGCAAAACAAGATGCGAGGCGATCAGAATTCGGCCGCGTCCGACTTCTCAAGCTTCGAGCTGTCGCTTCTCCAACGTTAAAGTTGATATGTACCAAGCTCGCACATTCGATGCCATTTCGGTATGTGATCCTAATCGGAGTCTTGTACAGTGATGACGCTTTCACTCTGCTTCCTGGCATCTGGATTGGGAGAAGATACATGTGGTAAGTACTTGAGTACTTTCAGAACATATAATGTTTTCGTCAGTCAACATACGAGAGATAATGATTGCTGTGATCGGCACTCCGAGTCGGCCAGGCCATCTACCACATTCCCGGGCCATCTAGGGAATGTTCCATTACTTATGCCACGACCTGTTACATCTAAGTATATAAGTCCGTTCTCAGCTCGGCCGGTTACCCACGCTGAACCAGAACATAATGCACTTGACACCCACTTTACCAGAACTTTTGCTGGTTACACTGTTCATCGCTGTTGCAGTCCACCTTCTGAGTCGATTCATCAAAACATGGCAGGCCTCTAGTGTTCGTCTCCTATCACACATATTTCTCTGTCATACTTAACTTGTGCAAAACGCAGCCGACTTCTGTACCCGCTATTGGGCCCACAGCCCCACTCTTATCATATATAGGTGCTTTTCGTCTCATGTTTGATAGTTCGAGGACAATACAAGAGGGCTACGACAAGGTAACTGTTATTTAAATTGGCGCCACTAAGTGCTTCCGAACAACATTCCTCCAGTACGACGGCCTGTTTAGAATTGCCGATTTCAGGTCGTGGACTATCATCGTGAGCGGCGCTCAGTTGATCGAGGACGTTAGGAAGGCTCCCGAGGATGTTCTCACTTTTGAAGCTGCTATCGATGAGGTACTCGGTTTGATGCTCACTGAAGGAAGACGTGCCTGACACAGGAATTATAGGCAATACACGCATTAGCGCCCAAGACCAGACGGAGCCATTTTCATGTTCCCATCATTCAAAACCAGCTGACGAGGGAATTGACAAATTCCTTTGATGCTATTCGAGATGAAGTCATGACAGCATTTTCTGAAGTGATTCCAGTGACAGAAGGTGCGTGAATATCAGTGGGCTTAGATTCGCAGCGAAGACTGAGCGACCAGGCAGAATGGTCAAAATGTCCTGCTCTGGATACCACTCTCGAGGTGGTCGCCCGGACAGCACATCGTGTGTTCGTGGGCCTTCCTCTTTGTCAGTTGTGTCCATTTCACGTCCGATTGAAGATTTCGTTGATTCCGTTTATACAGGTCGCGATCCAGACTACATCTCCATGTGCCGAGACTTCGCAGTCAACATCAGTAAAGCTGCATGGGTCATCAGGCTCTTTTCTCCGCGCTTTAAACCGTAAGTTGTTGAATCGTTGCAAGGCTTTTGCTTCCCGACATTGACCCTGACAGGTTGGTTGGGCGGCCTTTCGTTAATGTACCAATTGCGTTGGAACGTTGTATCGCGCATCTTCGTCCCGAAGTAGAAAAAAGACGAGAGAACATGAAGTTGTATGGAAAAGACTATGATGAAAACCCTGTATGTGTAATATCAATATCAGGTAAATTTTTGTTGAGACCAGATATAGCAAGACATACTTTCATGGTTTTTAGACGACGTTGACGGCGAAACGGATGAGGCAAAGTTGCGACATGTGGCTTTCCATCTAATGATGATCAATTTTGGTGCAGTTTACACAATAGCAACGGTATGATTCAACATTTGGAAGTATCCATAGATGGATCTGAGCGTTTTCAACGTACCCAGAGTTTTACACAAGCTCTGTATCATCTCGCTACCCACCCAGAGTGTATCGAACCCCTACGGGAGGAGATTGAAACCGTGACGTCGGATGATGGATGGTCTAAAGCAGCAATGGGAGAGTTGCGCAAACTTGATAGTTTCCTGAAGGAGTCTCAGAGGATTAGCGGACTTGGCGCAAGTTAGTTCCCCCTTCAATGCCTTGTCATCTGTTGATCCTTGATAGTTTCGTCCTATCGTCGCGTGCTCAAGCCGTTTACATTTTCAAACGGGAAGACGATACCTGCTGGAATGACGATAGGTGTAGCTGCGTGGTCAACTCATCTGGATGAGTCGGTCTATCCCGATGCGCATACCTTCAAAGGCTTCCGCCATGTGGATAACAACCAGTCCCAGATGGTTTCGCCTTCTCAAGATTTCCTTGCATTTGGTCTGGGTCGACACATGTGGTGAGTAGGCTTTTGTTCTCTTGTGGAACTGTTACAATCTACTGAGTTTACTCTTGACAGTCCTGGGCGGTTCTTCACTGTTATTGTTCTGAAGGCGATGATGGCGCATATTCTGATGAACTATGATATCAGGCTCGAAAAGGAGGGTGAACGCCCTAAGGACCATTGGTTTGTCACGGAGAACATCCCCGACAGTACTGCGAATGTGTTGCTTAGGAAAAGGGTTCCTCTTCAAGCATAAGTAATTGACCAAAATTGTTGGTGGACTCACTTTGAATAAGTGGTCTCCCAGACGGCAATAACGGACATTCTTGTAGTCTATCTCTAGCTTTTGTAGTGTGCCATTTGTCCCAATGCCTTTGTCCAAAAATGCGCAATAACTGCGGTGGACAAAAGATAATTACGTAATGGCACAGAGATCGAGAGGTCTGAGTTGCAACTCATTTCAACTGACCACCACTACCACAACACACACACTCGCCACCACCACAAGCCCCGTTTGCATCAAACTACAATGGCTGATATGGATGTCGATGCTGATCCCACTGCGTCATCGAAGGGAAAAGAGAAGGAGGGGAAGGCACGATTCGAAGTTAAGAAGGTCTGTGTTACAGTTTTGCTATCCAGTGTGTCTTGCTGATCATAGCGGTCTTGATTCTACATACAGTGGAATGCAGTAGCGCTCTGGGCATGGGGTAAGCCGTAAAGCCGTACTTCGTGGCGTCGATTGTGATGTACTAATCGTGTTCGTATGATAGATATTGTCGTAGACAACTGTGCCATCTGCAGGAACCATATCATGGATCTTTGTTCGTGTTACCTCTCTGTGGAGATTGTCGTCTTTTGCTGATTTACGAACCTTTTTTTTGCCACGCTCTTTTGTAATTTGCCGCCCTATAACCGATCTTGGCGCCTGTAGGTATCGATTGCCAGGCCAATCAGGTATCGGCGACTGGTGAGGAATGTAATGCGGCATGGGGAATATGCAACGTAAGCTGCTATTCTATTGTCCATGGACGTCTTCTACATTTGAATACGCAGCATGCCTTCCACTTCCACTGTATCTCTCGTTGGCTCAAGACACGAAATGTATGTCCTCTGGACAACCGCGAATGGGAGTTGCAGAAGTACGTGCTCTTTGTATACTTTTGGAACAGTGTTACTCACAAGCCTAGGTATGGCCGGTAGATCTTCCAGTTGTGATACCATGTATAATAGTGTCGCTTCAATGCTGTTTTCTCCATTTTGTAACGTTCCACAGATCCTCTTTATCCATCGTATCTACCGCAAATACCATTTCCAATAAAGTAATCAGTGACTTTGTGATATTGATGTGACTCCGGTATACATGGGTCATTACTGGGCTGTTCCTAAATGGGATCTCGCCACTGGCCAGTAAGTATAATCGATCCTCCTCCTCTCCCAACACTAAGCTGACTGTTTGTCTTGTTGTCCTCAACCCAGCCTCAACCTTTTCTAATCATAAGCCCAAACGGGTTCCGATTCCCGAATAGGTTTTCAGTGACATAATGCTATATGTAGCATCAATGTAGACGCGCCGAGCTTACTATAGCTGGCCGCAGCAGTGGGGCTGGTCCGATACAACCGCCCATCCAACTGGTTGACTATATTTGGCACGTTCTTACTGGACTTAATATCTACTGGGAAATTGAGAATCCAATCTTCACATTTCTAACAAGACGTCGTTCGCGAAGCTGTCCAGGAATCGGTTGAAATGACAGGGTTCGGATGCACCAGCTTGAACCTGGCACCTCCGATCATGGATTTGTCGCAGCTTCACACTCATGAAGTGGTCCTATGGCGTACAAACAAGCTATCAATACGAGAGGACTATTTTCACCATCATTCCTTTACTCACTAAACCATGCCCACTACACCTGTCCTCCCTGTGCTCGATGAGGATCTCTTCGTGCCTGATGCTATCGAATTCAACATGGCGAATAATGCAACCCAGCCGTTTTACACCTTTGCAGACTCTGGTACTCCCTGCGGAACCAAGACCATCACTCATCTTGAATTTGGCAGGGCAGCGCATCGTGTTGCACATCTCCTGCGACCCAATCGTGATGGTCTCGATGGTGAAGTCGTTGCCCTCATTCTACAAACTGATACCGTCTTGTATCATGCAATTATTGCGGGTTTAATTGTAGCCGGCTGTGTAGTAAGCATTCTATTGCTCTACAGCTTGATATCTCGCTAAAGGCACCCGGATAGCCATTCCCGATGTCACCCCGCAACTCTTCTGGGGCGATAATTGAGTTACTGAAGAAGACATCCTGTCGTCGAGTGTTAACTACGCCTACTCACTTGAAGTCACTTATTGATTCCCTTATATCCCATATCGCTGATACTCCCCTCGCCGACGAACTCCAGATTGAGGAATTACCTTCAACAGCCTTGGTATATCCTTTCCTTGCACATGAGACAGCCGATCATCCGTTTGAGAGTTACCCTTCAGTTGTCCGACGTCCGTCTAAAAACGACACATGTCTCTATCTCCATTCCTCCGGTAGTACTGGAAACCCCAAACCCATTCCTCAAAATCATGTATACTGGCTCCAGACGTCTTATCCAAGTATGTCCCTTCATTCGTATTCAAAGTGATGTCCACAACATCTATCTATATAGCCGATTTGAGATGCAGAAACCCGCGTTTGACCCTGGGTGTCATGTCCTTACCGGCGTTCCATACTTATGGTCTCGCTGTTCAGCTCTTCTTGCCGATATACGGAGTACTCTCTGTCACGGTGTTCCCGCCCAATTCAGCTCTTTCAGGATCATTACCGCCAATTGTACCCTACCCAGAGAACATCCTTGAGCATATGAAGCTCACCAGATCAGATGCCATCGAAACTCTCCCAACTTTTATTCAAGCATGGGCTCTGATGCCCAAAGATGTAGAGTACTTGAAGACTTTGAAGTTTGTGGTGCGCACCATTGGCAGAATGAGATGAAATCTACAACTCATGGATACGGTGCTTAGGGATATGCTGGTGGACCACTGGCGTTGAAGACAGGCAATCAATTGTCCGAAGCGGGCGTCACACTACGACCGCTCTATGGTGGAACCGAGTTTGGATTGAACACATCATTCACCCCACCTGCTAACAAGGGTCCAGAAGATTGGGAATATCTGCAGTTTAATGACTACATGAACATACGTTGGGTGCCCCAAGGAGATGGATCTTTTGAATGTCAGTTTCTGGTATGTGATAAAACTTAATTGCGTTATCTGGTTCTCACGCTTTCACTACACAGTCGCACGAGAAACACCAGACGATGTTGAACAATCTTCCTGATGTTGCCGGATACGCGACATCAGATTTGTGGAGGCCTCACCCAACTAAGAAGGGTCTCTGGAGAATGCAAGTCTCTCTTAGTACCGGACTAAGTTATCCACAGTTAATGTATCTATCTAGTGTCGGTCGCATTGACGATGTAATAGTTCACTCGTCAGGAGAGAAAACCGTTCCTGGTCCAATGGAAAGTATCGTTGTAAGCAACCCACTGTGAGTCCTTCATTACTTCATCCTAAAGGACTTAACACATCCGAGTTTCCCTCAGCGTCCAGGAAGCAGTCATTTTTGGTCGTGAGCGAGACCAAACGGGAATTTTAATTGAGTTGAAGATTGGAGCTGAAGTTGATGTGGATGATCCTACCCAACTGGCGTCAATGCGTAACAAAGTCTGGTAATTCTCTTTTTCCCTTTTCATACTATATCGGGCACTGATTCAGATAGGCCGACTATCGAAGAAGCCAACAGCATAGCCCCTGCCCATAGTAAGATATTCAAGGAAATGATCTTGTTTGCTTCGAAAGGGAAGCCACTACCTCGCACTGCAAAGGCTTCGGTCATACGGAAACTCACACTAAAGATCTATGAAGAAGAGATCAATGCGATGTAATACCACTTTGATTTGGCACTTCCAGAGCTGACGGACGAATTTTTGTTCTCTAGATACAAGAATGTGGAAGCAGTCATCGGAGAATCCTCTCCTGTATCCTGGTCCATCGCAGACATCGAAGTATGGCTCCTCGAGCAAGCTTCCGACCTTCTTTCGGGCTGTACTGTCAATCCTGTTGCAGATCTATTCCAGCAGGGATTCGATAGGTAGATGTTCCTTTGAGTCGGGCGAATTCTGATAGCTTATGAACTGTCCATATATAGTCTCCATGCCACTTCTCTCCGTCTGCGCATTGGAAATGCCTTGCGCTCGACAGAAGTGTCTGAATATCAAGAAATAGCTAAGAACCTGTCTCCAAACCTTGTCTATTCCTATCCTGTGATCAAAGACCTTGCTGCCTTTATTTCATCTCTTCTTAAGTCCTCGAAGGCTATTGGAGGTGATGATGCCACTGCGCGAGGGACAGCCGCTATGGAAGCGATGATTGTCAAATACTCCTTAGGATTTGAGACTCCTTTGATACCTGTCTCGCAATTTAACAATCCATCGCTTGCAGTGGTTCTCCTTACAGGCTCAACCGGTAATCTTGGCTCTCAGGTCCTCGCAATGTTGCTGGAAAACTCGCGCGTCGAGAAGGTGTATGCGTACAATCGACCTTCTCAAGCTGGTGGAAAGACCCTTTTGCAACGACACTTTGAGAGATTTGAGAATATTGGACTTCACGTCGCGTTGCTGAAGAGCGAGAAGCTGGTGCTCATCTCTGGAGATGCAGCGGAGCCCAACTTGGGATTGGATGAGAAATTGTATGACCTGGTTGGTCATACCATCACTTTTCGCAACGGTAGTTTGACTATTCTTATTAACAGCTTCGTCAAACCGTCAATGTCGTGATTCACAACGCCTGGCGACTTGACTTTAACCTTTCGTTGGCGTCCTACGAGTCAAATATTCAGGGAACCCGCCACCTCATTGACCTTGTCAGATCGGGTCCGAATCCCTTGGGCTCTCGCTTTCTATTTATCTCGTCAATCGCCGCTGTTCAGAACTGGAACAGATCGAAGGGTGCTGTTCCGGAGGATATCATGGAAGATGTTTCTGTTGCCCTTGGAGGCGGTTACGGTGAGGGAAAACACATCGTTGAGAGGGTAAGTTAATCTTAAGTCGATTACAAACAAGATACCGATTCATTTTACTAGATTCTATATAAGAGTGGGTTGCAAGCTCTGACCTTGCGAGTTGGCCAGATAAGCGGTGGACGCCCGAGGGGTGCGTGGCCCACGACGGAATGGTTTCCCATCCTTGTCAAGTCAAGTGTATCGTTGGGCACCATTCCTGACGTTTCTGGGGTGCTTCTTATTTATTCATACAAGAATTCCATGCACTGACGTGGTGTACATCACCAGATTGCATCGTGGCTCGGCGCAGACACCATCTCAGCGATTATTGTAGACCTTGCACTGAACAAACATTCTATGGCCCTCCCACAGGTTCTGAACTTGGTGAGCCCTCGGCCTGCGCAGATGAGCATCATCACAAGGAGCATCAAGAAAGCTATTGCTGAGATCCTGGGTCACGATCTTGAGCTCATTTCATACGGTCAATGGGTCTCTATTCTTGAAGAACGCACTAGTATTGCAACCAGCGGGGAGATTTTGGCAACCATTGTGAGTATTTGAATTTCAACCTGAGCCTTGTCCTTAACAAATGTTTCTGTAGCCTGCGCTTAAGCTTCTTGAATTCTTCCGTCGTTGTGCAAATGCAGAAGCCGGTGAATGTGCCCCCCAGATTGAAGCTGGTGGACTTCCCAATTTGTCGACGGAGAAGCTGGAAGTTATGACTGAAGTGATGACCTCTGGCAAGTTACAGCAGATCGGGGATGATGATGCTAGGCTTTGGGTCTCTTATTGGCATGCGACTGGATATTTGAATTAACGGCAGCGTTATCACTGGCATTTATGCCATCTATGTAGTATTTT
>JABAJX010000106.1:10474-24941 GCA_018221735.1 Termitomyces sp. K1Aa
ACTTCCCTCGGGCTGATTGTTGAGTTCAATGCTGAGATGTCTGACAAGTGATTTGGTGTGGAAATGGGGCGTCATTTCACTCCTTTCGCACCGGTGAGTTTGTTCCACGTGACTTCAGAGAACGCCAATAGACTCGCCCTAAACTAAACGTGACCGTGTTGATCAAGTTTCCTCAGGGAAACAAAGTGTTGATCTACGCAAGCGTTGCTCGTCGTCAGCGATGGCGAGCGACTCGTCGGATCTGTGGTCCCCACGAAACGGGACTACGACCTTTACGTCGCTCTCCGACACACAGACGCCCTTTTCACCCTCAAGATATTCCTACTCTTCTCGTTCAGGTGGGGTCCAGTCAAGAACGTTGGTGCCAGGCGCTAACATTTCATACAGACAGTCAACAACAATCGTCAGACGGTGATGACCACAGCTCAGGCTACCAAATGAGGCGTATCACCGTTTCTCCAACTCTATCCCAGCAAAACTCTGACTCTGGATCCTACACCGACTCAAGCTCGATCAACGAAGTCGAGGCAACTCTCAATCTCGAACAAGAATTCGACAGCGCAGAACAAGCTCTCACAGAATGGTCGCAAGGCTCTTCGTCGCGTCCATCGCACACATCAATATCTGGCTCGTACACGGGAACAGGCACGTTCACGGGCACAGGATACACAGGTTCCCCATCCTATGTCTCGTTGCCGACTGTTACTCTACGTTCAGCAGCATCCCCTCCGCCTGACCCACGTATGCGCCTCAGCAGAATTTCTGAGAAGACTGAGGAAACTTCTCGTCCTGTCTCTGGCGCCTTTTCTGCGGCTGGTGCTGGTGCCACCAGACCAGCCAACCCAACACCAGATGCATTTCGCCGCTCAGCACTACTTACAGGCTCATCATCATCTCATTCACGCACGTCTACTGATACTGGGCTGCCGCCTCGGGGGCGTACTGGTGAACTAATTGCTGTCTTTGAAACTAATAGCCCTAGCTCAGGGCACGGGAGAACTGCTTCTACTCCAGGAGAGTCATTCCACAGCACTAGTTATGGGTACGGGTCGCGGCCCTCATCACCTTCTAAGACGTCAGCGTCGTACACGATAACAGACACGCGGCCGACTGCCTCTTCCATCTTCTCGCCAGGCACACGGCCTTTGACATCTATGTCGGGCGACGGCACATTCCGTTCGACAACGCCTGGAGACACGTTCACTCGGACGACGGGCTCGTATATTACACCGAGCTACACACAATCACCTAGTACATTCAGCCGCACGGCTCGTACCGAGACCGACGCACCATCAACCTTCACTGGAACTGATACACGTACTTACACAGGAACAGACACTCGTACGTTCACTGGAACCGATACCCGTACATTTACTACAGATACCTGGACGAGGGGGGACACGCGTACCTATACCGGCACGTCAGGGACGTCTGTTACGCCCACTTCAACTTTACGTCGTCCACAACAGACATCTCCTCGATCTCCACTGACATCAGTGCGCAATATCGTCGCTCTATGGAAAGAGCGCACCCCTTCGATGAACCAATCCCCTGAAAAGACCTTTGCAGCAGCTTCATTCTTGCCTCTGCCAGAAGGAGCATTGTTTGGAAGACCGAGAGGACTCGATGCGGGTGGTAAGGAGCCAGTCACGCCGACACGAAAAGAAAGTACTCGGAGTGCACAGATTCCCTCTGGCTTGAACCTCGCGGATTTCCATCCATACACACAGAATGCTGAAACGGTGAGTTTATCGCGTCTCGCTCAGTAATTTCCGAAAAATCAGATTCTGACTTTGTATCTGTTTGTCTATAGCCTCTATACATCGGGCAGTTGTGGTACCTCAATGTTCATGACGAAGCCCCATTTCGTTGGCAAAGATGCCAGGCCCTGCTTTATCCAAACTCATTACTCCTCTCGTGGTTGTCTCCTGGAGGCGGTAGAGGTATTGTAGCTCTTGACCTGCTCAATTGTACTAGCGTTCAATCTGCACCTTCTCCGACGCATCCATCGGCACGAGATGATATTGGGACTGTCGCGGCGAAGGAACAGAGTATGGAGAGGGACGGACAGCCGTTGATGGATATGCTGGTGCCGTTCCACATGTTATATGCGGATGGAGTTGAGAGGCTGGCGGCGGAGAGTTTATTAGAGCGTCAGCGATGGGTTAATCGCCTGTGGTACGTTTTCTCCATATGATTTTCTCGGAATGTACTTAGGCGTTTCAATAGGGAGGTGGTGAACCGACCGGTCGCTATGCCCGACTCTTCCTCCGTGACGCGCTCGCCAACCGGCTCAATCCGAACGATCCTTTCCATCGACAGTCGTACCAGTACATCGAGTACCGGTTCGCGTTCGACCGTGTATATCCCACCTCTGAGCTCCCTTCCTTCAATCCCCGACTTTTCCTCCAATGCATCCTCGCGTTCCTACAGATCCGAAGGACTCACCCGCAACACATCGATCCTCTCCTCGCACCATACACGTACAGTCGACGACACTGTCATCTCCAACCAAGAATACATCTACCCTGGTGATGCACGCGCCATACAACCTGCTCGGACCGGCTCTCTCCTCCGACGCAGTGGGTCGATGGCAGACCTCGATGCAGAATTCGCCTCAGCAGTGTCGCGTGCGCGGGGCGCGAGACCAGGTTTAGGATTCCCCAGTTTGGTGTTGGGAGGATCGCCTGTGACGGTGTCGAGTGGACCGAACCTTGGTCGCAATGTCGTTGTTACGCCGCCGCCTGGGGGGAGGGGAGGTGATCGTTCGCGTTCTGAATTGTCAGATGAACAGTTCTTTTCTGCTGGGTCATCGACGGAAGGATCGAGGTCGGGTAGTTTCACGCCGACTTCGTATCTGTCGGAGATGCGCACCTCGACGGGGCTAAGAACGGATGCTACAATGTCGTATGGGTATACTTCGGGCTCTGTCACGACTGGGACGCAAATTGTGCCTTCGACGTTGTCGTATCGAGGAGCGAGCTCTGGGTCGTATTTGGGTGATTCTCATGAAGGAAGCTCGATGTCATCCTCTGGCACTACGCCTTCGGGGTCTACGCTCTCGCGAACCAGAGAAGTGAGGAGGAGGGGACCTAGAAGTCAGCGGTCGTATTCGTCTGGGCGCTTGACGGATGCATCGTCGGATAAGGAGAATTCAAACGAAACTTATACGCCTGAGAGTGGGATGCGGACACTTGATTCGAGGAGTTACTCAAGCGCAAGCTACACCCCGAGCAGCGCGACGCACTCGCAGCTTAGTGCCAGCTATTCAGAGGGAAGCCGCAGTTATACGACGTCAGGAAGTGGCAGCTACACATCTGGGAGCGGGAGTTATACGGACAGCAGGAGCTACACACCTAGTGGAAGCTACACGAGCCCCAGCTATCCGTCGAGCGACGGGTACTCGTCAGAGCTTGGAATCAGGACAGGCAGCGACACTGTGACGCCAGCTGAATCCAGCGAGACGGGCTACGATATCTGCCTCTCGTCTGATCTCAACGGTCGGTTAACGACCTCCACTGAACCGACCATTACACCATCGTTGTCCACGACCCCGTTGGAGGAACAGTATAGCTCAGAGGTGGAGTCGGAGAACTTTCTTACGGCTTCTCGAGGTAGCTCGGACTACGTCTCAGCCAGAAGTCCGTCGTTGAATGGTTCCATCTTGTCGGCTGAAGGCTCTCAGACGTCATATGCTTCATTCCCCACCATTCCTTCCGAGTCAGAGTTCATGACACCTGATACGGGCTATTCCCACTATCGCACGATTTCTGAGCCGTCCCTGGGTTCAGAGTACATCACTGCAGAGCTTTGCCCGACAATACCTTCAGAACAGAGCACCCCCACACTCTCTTCTGTCAAGTTGAGCTCTGAAGATGGTGTTTCTGACGTACTTCGCCTGCCGTCGTTGCCTCCTTCGGAAATATTGTCAATTAGATCGTCGCCCTCAATGTTCTCGGATGTCCTCCCACCTCTCCCGCCATCTGAGCCGTCGGAAGCGTCTTCTGTCCACCTTACGCCTTCTTCCGTCCATTCAACGCCGCGTTCTGTCCACTTGACGCCGCGTTCCGTACACTTTACGCCGTCGTTGTCGATGTCCCCTCCTTTGCCTCCCTTGCCTGAATCAGTGGCCTCTGCATCGCCTCTCCCTACGCCCACTCCCCTCTCGCCACCGTCATCGCCTGAGCTGCCACCTTTACCTCCACCAGTTCCTTCGCGTTCACCGACTCCACAGCCGCCTTCGTTGGCAACTGAAAGCAGTGTTGCGACACCGAGTCCGTTACGTTCGCTCTCCTCCATTGACTCTATAACAAGAGAGGTTTCATCGGATGCAAGCAGCAGTGTACCACCTGCTCCTGAGAGTATAGCACCCTCATCATCAGCCGCGACGCCTTCAACGTTGGTGCTATCTAGCTCTCCGACGCCCTCTGAACATCCATCGACACCTGCCCCTCGTGCGCCAACTCTGCCAACTGCATCGAGTCCTACTATATCTTCGGTATCAAGCTTATCTGACCTGACACCAGCATTCTCTGAGCGTGAACCACCACCAAGGAGCCCACAAACTTGGGCAGAGGAGAGTAATCATTCGTACGAGTCGTCTCAGTTGGCTCCGTCGCCGTCCGTCATGTCCTTGGCTGTCCCAGAGGGGCTTGACACATCATTCGAGACGTCGTTCTTGAGGCCTACTGGGTCAGGCATTTCTTCGGTGGACAGAATGAGCCCGATCCCGGAGACGCCGACTAGTCTTTCGTCCGCGACTCTTCGCTCGCCACTCCCGCAGTTGACTCCTGTACCCATGCCGCCGTATTCCATTTCAGCATCTTCTGGAGTGTCAACGCCATCTACTCTCCAGTTTGAGCGTTCGCCGTTGCCTTCGTTATCGAGTATTCCTACGCTGTCTTCGACTACGATGTTATCAGTTGTAACGACCCCGAGGACCTTCACGTTGTCATCTACGCACTTGTCAGATGTTGCACCTCTTCCGCCTTCAGAGGTGTCTTCATCGCATGCTCGGACGCCCTCCGCCCTGGCCTTGTCCGAACCTTCACTGAGTCCAAGGGTGCCTACGATCGCTCCCTCGCCCGTATCGTCAGCGGCTGTCAGTACGCCATCGCAGCTGAGCCTTAGTTTACAAGTTACTCCGCGTGATTTGGCAAGACCTCGTTCAGGTGCCTCCTTCAGATCCCAGACATCTCTCAGGTCATCTACTTTTGATCCAAGGTCGTTGTCCGAGGAGGGTCCGGAACCCTTTGATGATGATTCGATCTCGACAATTCCTTCTCTGTTGACCACACCTTCTCAAGTGGGACGCTCATTGGTATGAACGTTTATTTTGTTCGTTACTTGTCAATGAACTAACCTAACATAATATGTAGTCCCCTACATTTACACCCCAGGCTCCGACTGAGACACCAGAAGGCTCTATCATTGTTTCACTTTCGACACCTCAGGGTTCTGCGCAGACGACTCAATCAAGCCTGAGGACAGTGACATCGGAGAGCGTGCCGACAGAGCGCGATCTGTCTCGAGACATTGATCGTATTGCAGACGATCTGCACCAGTATAATCTCGACCGAGGAAATGAGAACAGGGAGCTAGCAGATAATGTACAGGCTCTCCGAAACGAGCTGCGGGATCTTTCCGACTACCTGCATCGTAGCCCACCCCAACTCCCGCCACAAATGTTGCCTCAATTCGTGGATGAAAGAGTTGGAGGGAGCACCCCTGTATCTCAGTTGTCCGCGGGTGATCAGCGTGGACTACGCCCTCCAACCGGTTTATCTCGTGCTACAAGTAATGCTAGCAGTGTCGTGTCATACCTATCATCACACCATTCAGACGATGATCTTTTGGATTCAGAACCATGGTATGGTTCACCTGTTCCTTGGTATACCCCAACTATTTCAGAAGACTCATCGTCGACCATGGATGAAGGCTCACCACGTTCTCACTCGTTGCCTTCTGTTGTCGCCTCCACCTCTATCGCTTCTGTTCCTCCCGACGTTCCCGTTTCTCCTGCCACTCCTCCTACTCCTCCTTCCATTCCTATTTCTCCTGCCACTCCTACTGTTGTCACGCCTTCTCCTGTCAGTGCCACCATCCCCATCGCCCCTACTGCTTCATCCCCACCCTCGAGTGACCATTCCTCACCATCGTCTTCAACTTCATCGACTCCTACGCCGACCATACGACGCGTTCCAACCCCTCCCGATCTTTTGGGCCCCTTGAATGACATCAGGGACCGGTTGAATGCATTACGGGACGGTCAAATGTCGACCAATCATGTGCTTGATACGCTACGAGATCAAGTCCCACCGGTTGACCAGGAGTTGAGAGATCGATTAGGGCGAATTGAAGAACTTTTGCGAGCGATGCCCCAAGATCGTGCTCCCCAAGCCCAAGATGACCGAGGTCATGAGCAACATCCAGAGCCGGCCTTGTCCGAAGTGTTTTCAGAGACAACGAGCCTTGGTGGGTTCGATATACTAGCCCCAGCCCCAACCCGCCAAGAACCCCCTGTGCTTGATCGTCTCCAAGAAATATTAGCGGGCGGTGGACAGTTGCCAACACCGAACATACAACATCCACCTGAGCATGTCCCCTTCCAGTATACTCGGAGAGAGCGCAGAAGTATTAGTCCTATCTCAATACCAAGCCTTCCAAGGCGTTCACAGTCTGCATCTTCAATTGGTCCTAGACCGCCACCTCGGATTCGTCCCGCATCACGGCATCAATCCCCAATCAGACCCTCAGATGGTCCCCAGCCCTCAAATTTTCCCCAGCCCCCAGATGGTCCCCCGCCCCCAGATGGTCCCCCGCCCCCAGATGGTCCCCAGTCTTCAGATGTTCCCCAGCCCGCGCCTCCCGCACAACCGGAAGATACTATCGGTGGGGAACCTGATGGACCAGTTGAGTCTAGCCAACCTTCGCAACGACCAAGAGAAACGGAACCTGACATTGACATGCTACACGAAATACAGAACGGTCGCAGGAGGAATGACCACCTTTCTGATGGAACATATCGTCCTCCTGAACCTATAAATGTACGTTGTGTACCAGTGCGTCAATCTGGAGTCTAACTAATGTCACTAGCGTTCGCTGCATGGGCAACCCTCACGTCCGTCTACAGCCCATGCCGAGTCTACAGGTCAAGGTTGGTATCCACAACTCGATGGAGCCCGTGGCGGTTCGGTTAATCTCTTTCCTTTTGAATTTGTATTATTGAACTGAAGTTTTGTCTATAGGGACAAGGCTCTACCGTCCCTCGACCTGCGCCTCAGACCCAGCTACCGCAGCAACCTTTACAGCCTCCAGGTGGCCATGAGCCAATGCCTCCCCCTCCGGTTAGTCATACTTTTCTTATCATCTGACAGTGATAATTGAAGTCTTGGACAGGTGGTCGTTCAGATGCCACCTGTATTTGAAGGAATTATGGATCTATTAAGAGTAAGTTGTCTTTCGTGATGCGTAGGTCATCACTTGTGACTGATAATGATCCTACAGCAAAACCGTGATGCTCAAGCTGCATCAGTACAACAACAACGAGGGATGATGGAGTATATGCGAAATTTGAACCAGTGGTTGCAACGAGATACCACTGATCGTCACAACGAGCTGCGCGGACTCAATGCCCGTGTAGAAGAACTCAGGGATGCTATTCACAATGTTAGGGTTCGAGGTAAACACTTGCGATAGCTGATTTCAATGTTTATCGCTCACAATCATACTCAGTGTTGCCTCCTGAAAGTGAGCGTACATCACCACGCAGCGAAGCCAGCACTAGTCCCTCTGTACTTCCTCCTGCTACTACAAGACCGCCATCCCCTGAAATCCGGATGCCCGAAATCCAGATGCCCCCAGTGCATATGCCTGTACCGCAGCCTGCTGAGCCCCCGGTTATTCCTCCGCCAGTTGATCAACTCCCTCTGGGCTTTGTACCGTTCCAGCCGGAGCAGCAGCCTGTCATTCCACCTGTTATACCACCCGAATTCATTGACTATGGTCGCTCGGGGCCGACGCCATTCCAACCTGTCATCCCCCCTCCTATGCCTACTCCTGGCGTTGTTCCAGCACCGCCCATTCCACCAGTTTATCGCCCGCAACGAGTCCCTGGGCCTATGCCACCCCCGCGGCCACCTACTGAGCCCACAATACCCTTCATACCTCCTGACCCTTCAGGTGGCTCGCCACCTCGACCTGTTCCTCTGCGCAGCAATTACAATGTGGTGCATGTACCTGGGACCCCTCCCAGTGATAGTACTTCTACAGCAATGTCTTCGGAATCTAGGAGCACTACCCCTAGCCCAACTTCCCTTCGGGACCAGAGGCGCGATGATCATAGACGATTTACATCAGGAAGTAGTCATCGACCACCTACCTCTCACAGTAGGAGGTCCTCTCGATCTCCTACACCGATCCGAGTTGCTCCACCTGACATCCAACAGGTGTTCCCTCCCCCTTTACCTCAACAACTTCCACCTCAAGCACCACCTCAGGTTGTTATTGTCTCCCCATCTCAGCCTCCCTACTCAGAACCATCACACGATGAACCACTTCAACCTCAGCCAGCACCAATAATAATACAGCAGCCATCGACTGTCGGTATACCAATAACACCTGGGGTGCAACCTCCGATTCATCCTGTTCCGCTAGGCCCATCGGTGACAGATGTACCGACAATCATCCCACCGTATCCTTCTACTATGGGTCCTTCACCTGTGATAATACGTCAACCTAGTCCATCGTCAAGTCGGTCGAGTTCTAGACGCCGTCGTAGAAGTAGCAGCCGTGGACGTGACAGGCAACCTACTCCACCTCCACCAGTCATAATCTCGCAAGCACCAGTACCAGCGCCTGTCATTGTTGGGCACCCCTCCCGTTCCCGTTCTCGTTCCCGTTCTCGTTCCCGTTCCCGTTCCCGTTCCCGTTCTAGGTCATCTTCTCCTTCTCGAGTCCCATATGTTTCAACTGTGCCTCCCGCTGTAGTCCAATACCCTCCTACTGTGCCTCCAGTCATGGGAGTCCAATACCCTCCTATGATGCCATCAGGTATCGCTGGAGGACCTCCTGCGGTCGTTGTCGCACACAGCCGAAGCCCAAGTCGGAGTCGTCGAAGTCGTCGAAGTCGCAGTCCATCTCCAGTACGAATTGTGATCCCTCAATCAACAGCTGTACCCTCCCAACCTACAGTGACGGTTCCTTCAGATCAGCCTATTCCTGTAGTTCCAACATATCCTCCGGGTGTAGTTCCAACATATCCTCCGGGTGTAATTCCAACGTATCCTCCGGGTGTCGTTCCAACTTATCCTCCGGGTGTCGTTCCAACTTATCCTCCGGGTGTCGTTCCTATGGTATCAGGGGCGCCTCCTGTCATTCTACAACAACCGTCTCATTCTCGTTCTCGTTCTCGTTCTCGTTCTCGTTCTCGTTCTCGTTCTCGTTCTCGTTCTCGTTCTCGTTCTCGCTCCTCTGGATTTGTTCAACATCCACCAACAATGATACCAATGATACCAATCGAACCTTCACGAAGCAGGAGCCGTTCTAGTTCCCCTCACCCGCACGCGCGAACTCACCCGACAGTTGTCGCAAGTGATCCATATCGACGTCGTTCTCCTTCTCCACGCAGAACTAGGTATGAGTCTCCCCATCATCGTTATCGATCTCGTTCTCCATACCATGAACGAGACCGAGACCGTTCACCCTCGTCGCCATATGATCGGCCTCGTCGACACGACCGTGATAGTCGCAGCCGGTCCTATTCGCCTCGCCGAAGGCGTCCGCACGACAGTCGTGAGCGTGATCGTTACCGAGATCGAAGCTTCTCCCCTCGTGGCCATCGTTGTAGACGATGTGATCCGCCGGCAAGGCATAGACCATCTCGATATCCAGCCCACGATCGATGTGATCGTTGCTCAAGAAGTCCACGAAGTCTTACTCCTGATTCTCTGCGATACTATCGACCACGATCGTCAGGTCCGCGTAGCCATGGACCCCACCGCAGAACCCGATCTCTGACCCCATTGCCACGTATGTATCGTCGTGACAGTCGCCGATACTCGAGTACCGATTCCCACATACGACGACGACCGTCTTCTGGAAGGTCATATGATTCCTCAACTCCTCGCAGGCGTCCTAGTCCCTTGCCGACTCGACACAGATCTCGTGCATCGTCCCCATCAAATATTCGTGTCATCCCTCCGACGCCGCTGCCTTCTCATCCACTTGAACGTCGCCCGATCACTGTCATGGAGTCACCAATTGATCGAGTGCCGAGTGTCGAAAGTGAATTACACCGATCCACTCGTAGGTCTCATTATCTTTCGATCTGCTATGATATATTTACACATTTCTATCAGATGAGCATAGTCCATATGCACCGCCCTTATCTCTTGCTCCGTCCCGACGTCCTTCCCACCACACCGAGGATACAAGAACACCACACACGGTGCCTCCCACTATACATGAACCAAGACCAGAGGAATTACATGGCGAAAGGCCTCTTCCTGTTCCAGAACATCATCGCTCTCATGTCCCTAGTGTAGAACGTGTTCCTAGTCATCGCCCGCCCCATATTTCCAGAGACGAGCGTTCTCCTAGTCCTGTTCTCCACCCTAGTCCAGTCAGGTCAACAGTTCGACCAGCACACCGCTCGCCAACATACAGACCTGTCACTCCGCTTCCTGGGGACTTTGAACGTGAAGACCAACATATTCAGCGCCTCCAGGACGCGGAGCAACTCGTTCATGATGCCACACAGTCTCTTCTTGGAGCTGATCGTGAACGAGAGCGTGACTTCCGCCTCAATGAAGAGGATCGCGATCGTATATTCCAGGAGGGCGAGGCGCGGCGCCATCGGGAGGCCCAGGAGCGCGCCGAGGCTATATGGCAAGAGTTTCATGACCGGATTGCTCCAATACTGCCTCCTCAGCCTCCTGCAGAAGCGACTGCCACACAAACTGAAGATGTAACCGCCGATCGGGCATCTGTCCATTCAGAAGCTCAGATAATCACAGCTGTACAAATGCTGGACACTATAGCGGCAGAGAGAGCCGAACTTGCTCGGGAACGCGAGGTCCTTGCGCAGGAGAGAGAGAGGATGATGGAGGAAGTGACATCGGCACACAGAACTCAGGCGGAGGCGCAGGAAGTACGAATCAAGCAGTTGGAGGATGAACTTGCTACAGTTCGCGCAGAACTGGAGAATGAAAAGCAACAGCGAATCACGACTGAGGTTGAACAGCGTGAGCGGGAAAGCCAAGCCCTTCAGGAGAGAGACGAAGCTATTCGCAACCAACTTGGGGATATCACTAATCTAGTTGAAGGTCATCAGTTGGCTTGTGATGAGAAGACCGCTCGAGTTGAGGAGCGTTGGCAAGAGAAACAGTCACGTCGTGCAGAGAAGGACCAGAAGATGGAGGCCCTTGAAAATCTCGTGAGAAAGCTTGCTCAGGATATGGAAGATAGCCGGGATCTGGCTTTGGAAGCTAAGGTTGCGCGTGAGCAATCACCTAGTACGTCTTCATGCTCTCTTGTTTCCTGTGTATTGTACTCATGATCTACAAGATCTCAACGACATCATTAAGAAGCTAGAAGACCAAAATACGGCTCAACAGGCCATGTTAGAAGAGCTCTCTAAAGGTTCGTTTGTAACGTTGTTAAAGTCAATGTCTTGACGACCTTTTTCATCAGGTTGGCGTGAGGACTGTGCTCGTTATCACGAGGAAACCATCGCCAGAGTAGAGGAAACCGCACATCAGCAGGTTGAATTCAACATTCAAGGAGTATGGCATTCTTTGTTACATTGTTGTAACTCCACTCTGAGTGTTTTTGACAGTACCTTGATGAGTTTAGTAAGGCGTTGGCGACCGAAGTGCGGATGTTGCTCGGTGAAGTTGGAAAACTGCGCGAGGAGCGTCGTGGACTTCATTAGTGCGTTTCGACGCTTGTCCTCCTTCCGCTGTCTTCTCATCTCATAATTTCAGCGAAATCGGTCAACTGCTAATATTGCAATCCAAGTATGGGCCTGGTGGAGAGTACGATCCAAATTGGTAATTTTTATTGTTGGCAGCTCCTCCTAGCTAGTTCTTATCTGCCTACAGGAAGCCAGCTCCTGGAGCACCAGGCGGACCTCCGTTGGACCCTCAACCACCTCCAGACCCACCTCCGCCGGAGGAAGCCCCTCCTCCACCTAAACCGGGCTGGCGTAAAGTCACTCCCAGGGTACCTCGTGCCAAAAAACCAAAGAAGGAAACGGTTCCGCCCCAACCACCAGTCCCAGCTCCACCCCCACCTCCCCAGCCTGGCCCATCGTCTCACCCGCATATGTATCGTGGACCTGACCCAAGATCATCCTGGGCTCCATGGAGACGTGCGTACCAACTTCATATCTAAACCTGTACAGTGTTGATTAATAAATTGGCCTGCAGCCGACACTAGCCAAGTACCCAGTTTACCGCCATCGCCGGCGCCGGCGGCACATCTTCTGGTCCCAGGTCCTCAAGAACGGAGTCCTGGCCTATTTGGACCTAGAACACCTACTAGCTCAATCCACCGGCAGTGATCTGGGCCTCATACCAAGTTGTTTCTTGAAAGGATGCTTGATCAGATCTTTGTACATACTTATTATATTATGCTTAAGTTCTTATCATACTGTTATATTCAATGTCACCGTTTTCCTCATAATTTTATGGATGTTGACCATGATTCATGAGTATAGATTTTGCGCAGACATCCATCAAACCCTGTCGAAAGGATGCTAATTTTTGCAGGGCCTCAATTTTACTGAAACCCTGATAGTCACCAATCCAGGATCGTCGTCTCTAAATCGAGGGCTGAAGAAAAAACATTTCCCACCATTATCACAGTGGAATAACTAACTCAGCCCCCAACACAAGTCCAAAGGTGTGCGAGAATGCACCATCAAGAACACGAGCATCTCGTGCACCTGGAATTCCTCCAGCCACCTGGCAGACCACTTTGGAATGTCGGGGCAGGATCAGCGAACATCGGTGAGAGGTCTGGATAAATGATCATGACGCGAGTAAGATAAGCAACTCAACGTAGAATCTACGAAACTCTATACAAGAGAATTAACAGCCTACATTACTTGTAAAAAGGCAACACAAGACAGTGGGACCAAATCATATTCACGGCGACATGTGTAAGATATTCAGAAACCGAACTCACCAATATTAGCGAAATCCGGCTCAGCAAGCTTGAAGAGGGTCAACAGGTTCCAATGCTTGTAGAGTAATATACGGAAGAACATCGGTATTGATATATGCAACTGAGTGGTCTAATCGATCTACAACGCGGTCCAATCAGTTCATGTCTGTAGACTACAAAGAACTCACGTGCAATGACGGAATGTGAATAGAGAAGATGTGTGTACGGGTATCACGACCAAATCACGACCCAGAAATGGGTTTTATACGGAAAAACTTTCCACTCCTGCTCGTTTAACAAGAAGAGTCTGTAAATGTTGAGCCAGACCAGGAGTGAGAGTTATTAGCCCGTCAGACGTGCACATCCGATAAGAGGGCATAGGTTGATAAGTCTCCGGGATAATCTAATTGTTAAAGCACTCATATCAAGTTATGCTCATCAGGAAACCTTGAAGAAGACGTGCCTTGCTATCTCTCACCAAGACAGTAGCTATTATATCATCAGGATCGCCTATTCGCCCCAACGGTGGAATGTTGCGGTCATCTTCAAATGAGAAAAGATTGACATATGGTAGGCCATCGTAATATTTGGCAGCTTACTCACCGTGGATATGCATCCATCCTTCCTGCAACTGCAAAGCCCCGTTTGTCTGTATTTCATCAACTTGGTTCTCCAGTCCGCTTTTGATAGCTTCATGTAGAAGATCGCGAAAGGAAGCTGCAAGAGTAAGTAATCATTAATCAGTTTTCACTCTCACGTAGGACAGGACGATTGAGACCCTGCGTACGATTTTCTCTAAAATCATTGAGTCCTGCTTCTTTCCCCCCAGGTCTACCGCTCGTCGAAGTAGCAGGTAGCCATCCAATTATTGTGTCCGAGTTTGTGTGCGCAGGTGGTGTTTCAAGAAATGATAATGCAAAAGTAGGCTCAGTTCGCGACAAGGGTGTTGGAGGGTCTACTAGATGATAAAATAGACCAGTCCTACTGGGGTCAGAGAAGGAAGTTTTATTTTGTGTCGAAAAACGCGAAAGTCGAGTGACGCAGGGGACTTGTCGCGGTGATTGGATAGATAGACGAGTGTTTGTGATTGAGGAAACTAAGTGGACATTCCGAGAAAATGTAGAAAGTAGTCTTGAACCATTACTCAATGACAATGTTCTGGGGTAAAAGGCGGTTTTGAACGTGGTTACAGGTGTAAAACGTCGCATAAGACGAGTCGAAGCGGAGGGTGTCTCGTCGGAACTCGGGACAGTTCCGACCTTGATTTTGCAATTGCTTACCTCTATTTGCATCAAGGTCT